>JACJUY010006023.1:27078-41518 GCA_014220935.1 Platorchestia sp. MABIK | reverse complement strand
TGATAAATTACGTATTATTGAAAAGTATCGGTAAAGTATCGGCCGAATTTTGCCGATACCGATACCGATACCGATACCAGGAAAATGACCGATACTTGCCGATACCGATACCGATACATCGGTACATCACTACTTTACACACTTGTGGTGACTCTGTGGTTGTGTTGCAGATTTGAGGTGCTTGGGAAGCTGAACACCTTGGTGAAGGACTGGATACGTCAAGTTAGCTTGGCCAAAAATATGCCTGAACAGGTCTGTTTTGACTTCAGTGTTGTATTTGCTCAATCATAGCATTTTTTAATTGCCTCAATCATAGCATCTCTTTAATTTGCTCCTGTTGAGCATGGGAAATGGTGTGTGTGATTTAGTAGGATTGGGTTTGAAAGTGCAGCTTTTGATTATATTGTTCATTGTTGTTATTGATATTTAGTTAAAGAGACCAGTTCTTAGCAAACCTTTTGTGTAGGGTTTGTATTTCATTTGTATCAGGAACATTACTTAGAATTAGTCATTTAGATTCCACTGTTTGTGTGCTTGATTTTTAAAATTAATGTTTCCATTTTTCATCTATTTGCTATTGTACATTTGTAATCGATTTGGTATTCTAATAATTTTCTGTATTATTTTTCTTGAGTTGAATAACTTGACAATATTCAATAAATTTATTCTATTCAATTGTTGTGCTCTTCATTCTCTAGTGTTTTTCTTAAACCTTCAGTTATGAAACACTCCTATTTCTTAGAACATTTAGTTTTCTTTTGACATAAATTTTATAGATAATTACTTCAACATAGCTATTGATATGTTGATTGTTCCCCCACAGATTGCAGACACAGTTGGAGGGAAGATCTGCACATTTGGCTCATACAGACTTGGAGTGGCTGGCAGAGGGGCTGATATTGATGCTCTGTGTGTTGCGCCCAGGCACATAGACAGACAGGACTACTTCTCTTCTTTTTATGACCTTCTCAAGGAGCAACCTGAAGTAACAGAGCTTAGAGTAAGTGCTTTTGGTTTGTGGTGCGACTTACTCTCAAGTATTGAATGTGAACTTACTATATGATCCTTGTAGGTGCATTTATCTATCTTAATGCATGTGATGTTCTGTTGAAAATAAGTTAGCGTTCCTCCCTCACGTTACTTGTGGATGTTAGCTCGCAATTCTAATTGATAGGAAGTATATTTGTTGGTCTGGATTCATGAAATGCCGAGGTTTGTGATGGTTGCTAAAAAAAGCATAACTTTGAGTTGACTGAAATCACGTAGGATGTTTCTTTTTTCGGTTTGTTGTTCAAGAACTTCCTATATTTCTGAACTTTTTCCTTGTTGAAATAGTGAAGTTAAGCGTATGTGTACCTCTTTCTTGGTGTTACTCATTCTGGTTCCTACAATGTACTTACATTCTTTGTAACTGACATGAAAGAATAGAATGAATGATATTGCACAGTAGAAAAGTTGTAAAAAATTTGAAATTTTGTCAATTTATGAAAATCTATCTATCTCTGTCTAATTAAAGATTTTTTTCTCAGGCTGTAGAAGAAGCATTCGTACCTGTCATCAAAATGAAGTACGAGAACATTGAAATAGATTTACTTTTTGCCAGGTTGGCACTAAAGGAAATAAAAGATGATGTAAGTATTCATTAATTAACTCAATTTTTTTTTTAAATTTACCTACTCAGATCACTCGATGCATGGTGTTATATTTCCTTACCTCATGTTATAGCTCTGCAATCGGCGTTTGTTTCAATTTGTGCAGCTTTGACGTACTGTAGGCAGACACACATTGTTTTTCTCATTTTCTTAATGGCTAAGAGGATAAAAATCTGTTGTTACATATTCAAAGAAGCTTTTATAACTATTTCATGAATTATCAATAGCCTTTGGATACACTCATAAATAATACGGTGCCTATTTTAGGTAAATCATAGCCTTAATTCCCTATATAAACTACTCTTGTGTATTTACTGTGCAGGTTAACCTTATGGATGATCAGATTTTGAAGAATTTGGATGAGAAATGTGTCCGTTCACTGAACGGCTGCCGCGTCACAGATGAAATCCTGAACCAAGTGCCCACCAGGGACAGCTTCAGGCTTGCACTGCGAGCCATCAAACTCTGGGCCAAGCGTGAGTAGGCAGGGCCGAGTTCTCCCACTCCGCCCTTCATCATAAGGGTAACTGTGGAATTTTTAAAGCAGAAAAGGGAGCAGAGCCGAGTTCTCACACTCTGCTCTTCTTCATAGTGGAAACTGAGGAAATTTTAAAGTAGAACTGGGAGCAGGGCCGAGTTCTGACACTTCTCTCTTCTGGATAGTGGAAACTGGGGAAATTTTAAATTAGAATTGAGAGTTCTTCCAAAGTCAATCCTTGTGTGTTGCCTGATAGGGTTTAGTGACCAAATTTACCAATTTTTGCTCACGAGAAAATAAACCTTGACTCTGAAGATCATGCAGCATCTGGTAATGCCGTGAAGTTGCCGAATGCTAATTGACTGTGTGGTCAAATTATAGCTAAAAAACTGAAAGTTAGTAATTTATGTTATGACAAGGACCACTTCACCAACCCTGTGATAAATACACACGTTTCTCTATAGATATAGTTTCATTAATCATCAAAAGTTCTTCCGCAATCATATTATGCTGAGCTATCTCTTACACTAGACCTATTTCTGTTGCATATTTTCATTGCGATACCGCCCCTTATTGTTGATCCCAAAGAGAGCATTTTATGATGCCAAGGCTTGCCAGAAGAGGAGTGCAACAGCCATCTCGTATGAGCAGGTCACGGGGTTTACAGCAACGTGCTGGGATATTTGGGTGGCGTGTCATGGGCGATGCTGGTGGCTCGGACGTGCCAGCTCTACCCCAACGCCGCCGCCAGCACCCTCGTCGAGAAGTTCTTCCTTGTCTTCAGCAAGTGGGCGTGGCCGGCCCCAGTCTATCTCAAGCAGCCCGTCGATCCCAAGTTGGGCTTCAAGGTATTTTTGGTTTCTTCTTATGCAAGGTGTCAAAGTTGCTTCAAAGTGTTGCTTGTTCTTTCTGTGTTGAGCTTCAAGGTGTTTCAAATTTCCCTTGTGTTGAGCTCCAAGTTGTTGCTTGTTCTTCTTATGTGAGGCGTCAAGGTGTTGCTTGTTTCTCTTGTGTGGGGCGTCAAGGTGTTGCTTGTTTCTCTCGTGTTGAGCTTCAAGGTGTTGCTTGTTTCTCTTATGCTTTTCGTTTGGATTTTGAATCTACAGTATGCAAACGGAGGTGAAACTTTGAATCATTAATCATAAAGAGTCGTGTATCTGTGTATGTGTAATTTTTATGTTATTGCAATTTTAGACTGATGTAGCTGAGAAGACTTCGTGAGCGTATTGGTATCGTGGGTTTCAGTATAATATTTGAATTAGTTATTAATAGGTTAAATGTATTTTCCGGGAGTCATACTTTATAGGCTGATATAGACAAAATTTAGAAGCGATACATGTCAGCACACCGCGCATCATCAGTTTTGCTAGGATTCAGCGAGTAATGCTGTTAAATGTTATTACCAATATAACCAAATGATTTTTTTTACAGGCTTAGTTCTATTTAATTGAATCTCGTTATTTTTGATGGGTCTTGTGTGCTAGAATTGTGAAAATAATTACATCATGTCCTCACAGAGGAAAATGAGTTACAAATCTGTTTCACTGTTGGGAAAATTGGTTCATGCATGGGAGTTTGAGAAACAGAAGACCTTTAAGTGACTGTTTTTGAATGTGGAAAAGTTTTCTTGATCAAAATTTGGTCACTATGTTCTACCTATTTCTGAAAACCATTTAGCATTGAATAATTTTTTCTATTTTAAAGCTAATTTTTCTTGAAACGATACAGTTTATCTTAATGAAGAGCAAGGAGAGAGGAGTCACGCAAGTATGTTGTTCATACCATAACCACACTGTTATTCCATGATATAAGTTTTATCAGCATCTTGTATAGCTTGTGGCTCAACTGTGTTAACTCAAGTTCATGTACTCTGCAGGTTTGGGACCCTCGAGTGAACGTGCAAGACAGGTTCCACTTGATGCCCATCATCACCCCCGCCTACCCGGAGCAGAACTCGACCTTCAACACCTCACTGAGCACGCGCAATGTCATGGTGGCAGAGTTCCAGTCTGGTCTCTCCATCACTGAAGACATTATGCTCAACAAGGCGTCCTGGGATTATCTATTTCAGCCCCCTAACTTCTTCGCTAAATATAAGTAAGTTGTAAGACCATGTGACAACTTTGTGATATAGCTATATCATGATACGAAATCAGACATGTTATGACATTTGTTCAAGTAGGCTGTAAATCATGCTATGAGATTTAACCATGATTCATTTTAAATTATCTATTTTTGCTGGAATCAGTGTTCAGTGAAGTTTGCATGTATTTTTATGAACGCATAGCTTCGTGCTGAATAGAGTTAGGGTTAATTTTAATTTCTTAGTATATTACGTTTGATGAATCATTCTTATAGTTTGACTCGTCTTATTTTTTTATTTTACTTTCTAATGTTCGTCACCTTATTTTTCTTATGGAGTTTGTCAGCGTACAAATGCAAGCACAGGATTATTTCCCCTCGAATGTATATTACTTTTCATTAACGTGTCATTCCTCTCCTCACAACTCTTAAGTAGATGTAACTTGCAGTCAATGAATAGAAAGTGCTCTTGTGTTTATGCTTGATGTCGTAATTTTTGGAACTGGTTCTCCACGACTTCATGATTTAACCCTCCTTGTGATTTTATGGCTTAGGTTCCAACCGTTTGTACATAAGTGGACTCGAGAGGAATCATAAATGTCAAGTGTTGTCAAATAGACACGATATCTAAATTATTTAAGCCTGCTTAGTTGTGATCAAATGACAACTCACTTCTGATTGTTCCGAGTATCTGTTCTTGAGCTACTGTTTTCATACTTGCTAGGTGAACTGCAAAATATTCGAGGGATTAACTTCTCTTGCTAATAACAAACTATGAGCCTAATTTTTGTGCTTGATTTAAATTTTGCCTCATTGGCTACGATAACCCTGTTGTCACAGTGCAAATATTTGGACTTAACTCTTCAGAATGAACTTGAAGCTTTTCAATAGGAAGTTAAATATTTGAGTCACTAGGGAGTTCCGTTGCAAGTTTAAGGCTTCTCTGTCATTCATTAATATTTAATTGGATCCGTGACTAACTTGAACAATCATTAGCTGCAGAGTAATGGATGAACCACGTCAAGTCAATTTTTCTCATGGTATTTTGGATTATTTACTTTACTACGGCATATATAATTTCTGTGCCCAACTACTGGAATACTAAAAAATGACAATTTTAATTCATTGTTCAATTCTGTTGGTTGATTTCACCAATGTCTCAGTTGTTCATTGTAGGGAGGAAATTCTTCTGCTTGTTGGTCCAGTATTTGTTTATTAGCCTTTGGTGTCACATTTTGTGTGTTCTGGCATGAAAAACGGCTGTGAACAATTTCGAAGTACGACATTACCATCATTTTTGATATAACAGTGACGAACAGTGATATTTACGAGTGATGTTTGGCTAGGATGAATCAGTCGTCGACCATTTTATTGACTGATTGTGTCTCGACAGGGTGAGGGCTCGAGCTGAGAGTTAGGTAGGCCTTCTTTTTGTTTGAACAAAATTTTTTATGTTAAGGACCACTTTTTTTTTGGTTCACTGCTGTCCTGTCTTTTAAGCATCTACTACTTCTTCAACTTTTATCTTTCTCAACTTAATGTTTCTATGCCCCTTCTGCATAGGTTCTGCATTCCCTTATTTCCATACTAAATTGTGCCTTCCTCTCTTGGATGGAACGTTTTTTTTTAGCGGTTAGAGAGGCTTAAACTCTAACATCTAATCTAATCTCGACAGGCATTACATCGTGGCAATAGCGTGTGCGCGCACTGCAGAAGACCATTTAGAGTGGTATGGCCTCGTGGAATCGAAAATCCGTCACCTCATCTCCAGTTTAGAACACAATCCTTCGATCAGTGCGGTCCACATCAACCCTACAGGTCTCACATCTATCGATGAAGACTACAAAGATGTTCCCCACACTGTCTGGTTCTTGGGAGTTGATTTCAATAAGCAGCATAACGTTAATATTGACCTCACCAGCGATATCAACAAATTTGTCGAAGTTGGTGAGTATCCAATGTTTAACACACGCGCGTCTGTATCTGTTCGACTCCTCTGAGAAAACAGCTGTCGAATCTAGGCAAATTATCGTTCCAAGGGGACGATGTGTGGTCCCGAGCTGTAGGTTAGTTTGACCTTCGTATTGTAGAAGTAGGAAAATTTGAATTTTGTTTCGGACCATCTTTGTTTTCGCTTCACGGCAGTCATTTTGCTCATTTATCTACTACCTATTATTTTCTTTTCAAACTACTATCGTGTTTCAAAAAATTATTCATAATCTCATTGTTTCTGTGGGCAAGATGTTGGAACTCATTTTGTGTTCCAACATCAAGGAACATCAAGGAACAAGGAACATTCCTTGTTCCTTCAATTTTATATTAAATTGTGCTTTCCTCCTTGAGCTATGAAGACCACGTCTATTGTGGTCACAGGTTAGGAAGAGTTAAACTTCTATTCTAATGTATGTAGTTTGGGAGCATTATTACGGATGGAATTTATCTTTTATGGATTATATAATAACCACTTTTCAGATGTTGCAGTTGGGTTGCTCTGTTTGAGCTTGGACTTAGGATAGTAAATTTTTCTGTCATTCCGCACTGCTGTTGGATTTCTGATTCAATGAGTGTTGGAAGGATCAAAATCTTGAATGAAGTAAACTTTCGTCATATCAAATTTGTGAATACGTGATCAATTCAACATGTTTTGTACATGTTATTAAAATATGAAATTATTGAATGTCTCGAGGCCCATGAATTCGATCAAAGTGAATAATGAAAACACTAATTGCTTGAATTGGTTCTATATGGAGGAATCGTGAAATCACATTTTTGAGAACATGCTGCTAGTACGCACTGAAGCACCCACGTCCCAAAATAAGGTGTGCTCGTTGTACCAGAAGCTTAGTCGATAATAATAAAGCCCAATCAGAGAGGCTGGGAAAGTTTTTTTTTAATTGCCTGATGTGTTTAACATTTCATGTTTTAATAATGCTTGAACTCAGAGTTTGCGGTCTAAGAGGCTATTTTGAGCAGCGTTCAATTCATTTCTTGCACAATAGAGATAGAAAGGAAGGGTAGGATTCTTCACGCATTTCAGGTAGACTAGTTTTCTACTGTAGACCGGAAATGTTAGCAGTCACGGCATTTGAAACTCAACCGAGTGTGGTCAGTCTTGGTTCCTATTTCTGAACATCATTTGTTCTTATGAATAGCTACGGTACGGTGTTGAATTTTTCGGCAGTTTTTTTTTCTTTCGATGCGACTGTCAATCTTCTAATGTTTTGTCACACCTTATTCTATTCACTGTTTTGTACTTGTTTGAACAGTTTATAAGCACGGCACTGTGAGCAAGGCATACAAGGAGGGTATGGAGGTGAACTGCAAGTACGTAAAGCGGAAACAGCTCAACCAATACCTCTCTCAAGAAACCCTAAATAAGTACAAGAGCAAATACAAGCTCAACACCTCCTCATGCTCTACCTCCAACAACAACTCCACTATCTCCCTCGACAACTCCTCGAACAATATCAGTGGCACAGAAGATGCTGCTTCGTCCGAGCAGGTGAGAACAGCTTAATTTGTATGTGTAGTGAACTTTTTCTTTCATCAACTGGAAAGTTTTTCTATTTTGCTGATATCTCGATTAATGCAACGAAGGTATTTTTGACAGATTAGGGAGAATGGTAACGTTCATAGGCTTTACCGGTGTAGTGTGTCGTGTTTGGCTAGGTTCGGAAGTTTAGTTTGTCATTGGTGCTTTGGAACAGTCTGTAAACTAAGACCAATTTTTTACGACTCAGCCAGTTGGTGATGAGGTTGGATTGGCTCTATATTTCTTCCCTGTTGCGTTTTATTCTGTAGAGTGGCTGATACGTTGGCGAGCATTTGTGCGATTGTTTCATATTCTAGTTTTTTTTCCTGTTTCTTCGCATGAGCGATAGACGATGATGTTGGGCTTTTCTTCAACTGGAGTCAGATTCCCATCAAGATTACTGAAGTCTAATCAGCAATAAATAATTTCTTTCAATAGGTTTAATTGAACTTAATTTCATCAGATTCATTAGATGCTAGACAAGTTTATTGGGCTGGACCAGTGTTCGATAGGTTTTGAATGTAACCTATCGGTGCGTGAAAAATCGGCTTTAGAGAACGTTCATTTTATCATAGACGGTTCAAACAATGATTGTTTAAATATTCCACTGTGGAGCAATGTGTGGTGAATTTAAATATCAAATAATTCAGTTAGTTAGATCAGGAGCTTGTTATGACTCGATTGAGATAAAAACCTGAAAGTTCTGACTCACTTTGAGATGTAGTGGATAATGTTAATGAAAAAGGATCAAAATTGGCCAATTTTGGATCAGTTTAATCAGTAGCAGGTATTAGTATTAATGTATAAGTAGGTTTATGATTGCCTATGGATGAACACATCAAGCGTACATTGTACAATTAACATTGCTTATGGCAGGTCGCCGAAGGTGTCAGTGGTGGCAAAAGGAAGAGCACAGGCGGTGAGAGCGGCTCTCAGGACTTCGAGATCTCTCATCCAAGCGCGAAGAAATTCAAATCCAAGGTAAGAGCTGCCTGACCACCGCACCGTGTGTGCTGTTCAAGTATCGTGGTGTGCTACTTGTGTTCCACAGGTCCTTTGGGTTAGAATAACTTTTTATTGCGCTGCTTTGTGGGCGTAATTTGACGTTATTCGGGTTAGAATGATGATTGGTGCTACTTGTGTTCCACAGGACTTTCGGGTTAAAATAACATCTTATTGTGCTGCTTGGTGGACGTATTATCGTGGTGTGCTACTTCTGCTCCACATGTTCCTTCGGGTTAGAATAACATCTTATTGTGCTGCTTTGTGGGCGTAGTTTGACGTTAATTCGGATTAGAATGATGATTGGGAATTTCGAAACCATTTCGATGTTTGTGCTTCGTTTTCGTGGATTCGTTATGAGACTGTCGAATTGTTACTGTGGTGCAGTCAATTTGGCTTGTGGGAAATTTGCCTGTGTTACAGATATTGTATTTGTCGTTCATGTTTGTTACAAGCTGATGGTATTGATCTCATTCTTCCATATCCCCTTCTCTTGAATATCTAGCTATCAACGTTTTCAAGTCAGCTAATAAGTGTGAACCATTTTCACATCCACTACTCACTAAAACATTCTGTGTGAACCTACTTATGGAGTTTGAAGGGGAGACACTGAGCCGTTTTCACCACGGCCCGCGAGTGTTGAGGCCGATTTGGACTGTGCACTAGTTTCTTCTTGGAAACTTTAACAACACACTGTAACATCACGTGTGTTCCAGTTACGGGAGTACTAGTGTATTTTGATTTTTAACGCTCATCACCTGATTTTATTTTACTTTCTAACGCTCGTCACATTTTATTTTACTTTCTAACGCTCGTCACCTTATTTCATTTTCTTACACCCGTTATTTCATTTTTTTAGTTCTTTGAGTCGTCACCTCGTTTCATTTTACCATTTTACAGTCATCTCATCCCATTTTTTCTAACAGGACACGTGAGACATGACCTACCATCTGCTAGCTGGTTTAAATATCTCCGTCCTCGTCCACTTTATCACCACTCTCTAAGACACTAAAGGAATGCTCATTTGTGCAGCATGATAGGTTTGGCGGCGAATGCAGGAAGAATACATCTTGCCACTGATTTAAGAATCGCCCAGGAAAATACGAGTGTTTTTTTAAATTCTGTGCACGTAATGATCTAGGATCTGTTTTGTAACATGAATGTATTGGAAAATAATTTTTCTATTCTGTCTTAAAGAAACTTAAAATCAATCAAAATTTAGGTGTTCTTAAAGTTTGTTGGGCTGAAATTTCCTTGTCTTTAAAATGACGGGATGTCTTTCCTTGGAAGAAATTTTTCAGTAATCGACAGTAATTATTCACTAAAAGTTGTACTTAGTTACAAGCTGTCGAGCTTTTCCGAAAAGCCTCACTCACAACAAGGAGCTTTGAGCATTGACTGGCTTCCACTGCCAACTAGGACGCCATGTTGTTGTATTCACTCCAACATCAGTTGTGCTTCAACCCATCTTCAATCATTTCACTTTTAATTCATTTAGTTCACTCTAAAGACAAGTTTTTCTGCAGTGTCAAATCATACTAGGTGTAGAATATATTCCACGGGGCATCTTGAGTGTACAGTCCTTCCGGAACTGGGAATTAGGTGCGTTAGTTCTCCCATACTTTTCAGACTGGCGCTTTGCCCGTCCGGAAGTGAAGGGCGCATGTATTCACTCGCTAGAAACGTGATGGGGAGATCAGACAAAAGCTGCTGTAATGTTGCTGTGATGGACTTCATTCATTTACTACATCTTGTGCAAGCCAAAAAATCTGACGTATCTGCAAAGTATGCGTTTACGGCCAGGTATTGAAATAATACGCTTTAACGTGGGGATTTTGGCAATTTCTGTTTCAAGAATTTGCATTTCTAGAAATATACAGGTTAGAAAATGATAGTCTGGACACAATCTGTAATGTATCTGTGATCTTTTTTTTCAGTAGAGTTACTGGAGGTTGTTTTAAATATTTACTTTTACCATAAGTTATAGAGAGTTGATTATTACTTAAGATTATTTTAAATGTTTGCAAACATGTGCCCCTCAGGGGGATACAACTATTGTATCTCTGGAGATGGCACTCCTGGGCGGAAATGTAAGGTCACAAGATGAAGTAGGCCTTCTTTTTGTTGAAATAGAATAGCTTTTTTGTTATGTTACGGACTATCTTTTTTCGGTCCACTGCTGTCCAGTTTTTCAGCACCTTCTACTTTCTCCTTCAATTTATATTATCTTATCTTCAGTCGTTTTCCCTTAATTCCGTCGTAACTGATATCTTAATCTGTCTCCTAAATGGAACCCCTTTGTTGTGGTTAGAGAGGCTTGAAGCAACTTGTGTAATATAAACATGCATCATGTGTTATTCATTTCTGGTTTTGAAGTTTGTGTGGTGATGATTTGTTACATGTACAAAGTTGCGGAAAATTGATATCTTGGTTTCACATGGGTAGTTTTTTAAGTTTTCGTGGTAGGTATCAGATTTCGACGCATGAAACCTGAAAGTATGGGACTTAGTATTGTCTAGTTAACCAAATTGTGCTTTGGCTTCTACACGTTGACCTAACTGACTTTCATTTCTAGGCATAAAGGGCGTACAAATTTTCCACAAAGAAACTTATTTCTAATTAATATTTAGACCGGGAATTATTTTTGTCAGGATGTTCCCAGTGTGTTTGTGATGTTGGTTGGCAAATTGTGGGATTGGCATTTGTACCATAACGGTCTATTTTAGGTGCAAAATTAATGTCAGCTTTTACTTTAGGTTGAATTACGTTTGTGTGCATACTTAGTAGTGTTCAATTCTAGCTGACGTTAACTTACTAATGATGGCATTTCAACAGCATTTTTTAGTTTTTCAGGTTAATTGAGTGGATTAGAATACAAAATGCAAACATCAATTGATACTTAGAAAATTATCCCGTTTATGAGCTACTTTTTCTTGTCCGAAAATTGGAAAATAATAATTTTTTGTAATGCTTGTTGGACTCAAACAGTTGTAAGGGGGTAATAAAAGTACCACGTGTTGAACGTATTCTATAAAAAGTTGTCTTATTCTTAACCTACCTAGTACATTTGCTGTTGCAATTCCTAGTTGAAAATCGTAAGTAAATTTCTCTAGCTGTGGCGTGAGGAGAGATGTTTTTGGCAGCGCCATCAGCTATATATATGTAGTTCTTGATGGAGGCTTCAAAGCTGCAGTCGATATCTGCACCTGCGGAATAGAGAAGCGGTTTTAAATTTCCTGACAAGTTTTCATTTAATAATGAAGTGAGCGACATCATTCTTTCTTGTGTTCAGTTTCTCTAGAATCCGTGTGTAAAAGTTGCTAAATATAACATTCTTGACTGGGTTTGCAGATGTCCTGTGAATTTACTGGAGCATGCGTTGGTATTAACCTCATTTTTAAGTATACTAATACTTTAGCTTCACCTTAATTCGCCTACCTCTTCAACTCCTCATTGCACCCTCTAGTTTCTTTATGTGCTTTAGGGGTTTGACAAAATAATGTGAATACCTGATGTGAACACAAATTAAATTATTCAAGAAGATATATGGCTTCTATTTGCATTTGAATCCATTTGTAAACCAAATGCTTCAATAACATTTCTGAATAGTGCTGGGACGGCCAGGCCAATCTTTCGACCATCTGACTTTCCGTGCAAAGTACGTTAAATGATCGTTTGTTGAGCACCTAACCTTAGCAGCTCAGTGTTGAACTCCATACGAATTTCGAAATTGTAAGGCTTTCACGACATGGGCGTTCTGAACTTATGTCGTTCTGTGCGTATCAGGAGTGCAATTGAGCTGGTACAGAAGTATTAGTCTTGGCTTCAGTTATAGTGTAAAATGTCAGGACTATATAGTGACTGCAAAATATGTACAGTTTTAGTGGTAATATTTGCACGCGCATCTACGTAAAGATTTCTCTAGCGGTCTCGCAAAGGAAAATGAGGAAGAGAGTAATGATCTATGCAATAGCGCTCGATGAAAAGTAATTTCCTAAACGAAGTGATCAGGTTTGGTCGTTCCGAACTTCCCGCGGATGAAGGCAATTCGTGTCCTCACTATGGCACGATTGGGAATGTCAGTGATGTGTGTGGCCGAATATCTGCTGCTGGCGTCGCTAGAGGTGGCATTCTACAGTCACCGCAAAAAAGATTCGAACCTACCGGGACTCTAGGTTCGGGTAGAGAACCCCTACCCGCAGCAGTCACCATTGGATTTTTCCTTACTTCTCTTTTTAGAAGGTTGCTAGTTGCCTTAGAAGTCTTTCGATTGCGTCCAGGAATGGGTTTGTGCTCAGGACAAACATTGGGTGGAAAACCGCCAGCAACACCATCATAGTAGACTTGGCCCGGCTAGAACACTTGACGATCTCTTTACGGATCACATTTTCCTATCTCCTGGCCAAAAGCCTACCTCTCTCCTCATGGGATAAATATTTGTGAATCATGTTTAAAGCATTGGAGGCCAAATATAGGCTAGAAAAGCTGTAGCTCCAAAGTCCTGAGCACAATGATTAGTAGCAAACCTATACAAAATCCTCCCTCAGCCTCCCAAACACAGAGTGGCCAGGCAGTTCGCCATGTCGTCCACAGACTCTCTGAGAAAGACGCCAGATATCGCCAGCGACAGCAACCTACTCTATAGACTACCCATTGCAAATAACATGTAACTCGGTTCCGTACCATTTTACCGGGTAGGTACGAATTTTTTTTGCGGTGACTGTATAACCTGAAAATAAGCTCTCCGCGCTGCGCTCTCTTCATATGTTATCCCCGAGAAATTCAACTTCTGAGGCTTCTTGAAGACACCTGTTCTCGCGCTTCAAAGGTCATGAAAGTAGTGATCATATGAGAACAGCCGACGAACTTGAAAAATATGTAATGAAAATTGATGAAAGTTCAGTTAAAAAGATTCAACATCGGCTACACAAAGCTCTGAAAATGCCAGCTCAATCTGTACCAAGAAGCCTTGGCTGACCGAAGGCATATCTAAGGCAGCACAATTGGGCTTCTGTGGATTGACTGAAAATAAAGTTTGGTGACGGAAGCACGTTCATGTAAGTCGCTCCAAGATCGCTCGTCGCCCCAGTGATGTCTACACGTTGTGCTCGGTTTAAACAATGAAATACGGTGTGATGGTAAAGCGCCTTTAGTAGGAACTTGAGCGGAGGTAGACTTTTTCATCGTTCGGTGGAAGTAAAATCGAAAGGCTTCAATACATTTTATTTGCGTTTCACCGTCCGTGAATAATTTTTTTTCTTTTGCGTTCATTGTAAGCACGGTGGTGGGAGACATTATTATTATAGCTAATTTTGCCAGCTATGCTCCGAATAATCTAGCTCCAGCTATTTCATTATTTGAAAAGTATGATAATACGCCGAATGCTATCGTTTAGTACTCGTAAAAATAGTAAATTATGGAATAATACGGTCAAAAAGTTTTCTTGTCTTGTACTTGAACTAAAAACGTTGAACTATTGTTAGTAGTTAAACGTTTTTGTATTGTTTTAGCTATTCATATTATTTTGTCTAACTTCGGCATATCTCTTCATTCGGCTCTTCTCCCTACCGTCACCTCAGTGGATTTCTCTATGACCTTACACCCAAACCTGCCCTCTACACTCACCTGTACCCCTGCTGTACCCCACTCGTGTGTAACGCACCCGACCCTCACGTGCCCCTCATGCAGCACACC
>JACJUY010006023.1:8582-26355 GCA_014220935.1 Platorchestia sp. MABIK | reverse complement strand
CTGTGACGTTTTAAATAACCCCTACTCGTGAGAATATTTATTTCTATTAATGAAACAGGCATTTTGTCATACTGTTTCTGCGAGAACTAAGCTAATGAAACAATCATGTTATACAATTGCTTTCCAGAGAAAAATGTTCCAATATTGTTAATTTCTGCGAGAGAACTCGTTGGACGTGTTTCTCTACTCGATAGCTCATTAACTTGAAGTTTTACATCTTTTGTTGGTTATAGAACAAATGAAACTCATTTCTCTTTCTCTTACAGCAGCCACTGCAGCTGTCCAGTTGAAACAACACGCACATATACCTCAGGCCCTCTTCACCTTTCTGCTCTGAACCTCCGCAGTAAGTGAGGCTTACTAACTCCTGGTGTGGTGCTAATAGACGCCTTAATGCTAAACCAATTCACTTTTGTGCTCTTGAGCTCTACTAATGTGAAGTTACTTCAGGTATCTTTAATAATGAGCTTTACAGGAGTGAAAAAATTATACAATCAAAGAACTTCATATGCTCACATGAGTAAAAATACAGCGAAGTGTTTGTCCTTAATCAGTGAGCTCCCACTCGCGCGGTTGACGCAGCTAGTTTGGACGTCAATTTTTCGACTGTAGTTTATAGTTTGCCTTGCTAGCGTAAAGAAAATTTTTCATAAATTGATCGTTGATGCCTCCTCCATCATCGACTCATGCATTCTCAAGCATGCTCGAACACTCGACTGTGCGTCTCGCTGCAGACGAGTGAAGATAGTGTGTAATTCTCTGCCTTATTTTATTTGTGACAATCTTCCCAAGTGGCTAAAATTCTAAAGAGGTCCTTAAATGAGATATAGCTAGTTGAGTGGGAATTGATGACTCGAACGAATGCTCCTTACTGGCATCACCTCTGCTGAATTGCGATTTTTTGTTGAATCATCGGTATAATTTACACTTAGTCTATATGAACATTGCCATTCACAGACACACGCAACGAAATTTCATTCAATGATTCAAAAATCTCCCTCAGTCGTTTTATGTAATTCTGATCGACAGTATTCCTTTTCGCAACGTTTCGGTTTGCTTGCCGTTGTACCAGACGAACTCAATGAGTCGAACATTCGGTTAGGTTGACTTGGATTTGCGCTTGTCAATTTCACTCCAACAGTGACCATTGAAGTTCAATTTTGATTTTGTAAGTTTTACTCAAAAATTTATCCAATCTTGTCTGATTGAAATAAAATCAAGATGGAAATAAGTCGCTCCTCCCAGGACTGGGCTTGAATATTCGCTCTCGACGTGGTAAGAAAGAATTCGATTGTGAGAAATCTGTTTTAACCTCGAAGTTCTGCATGTATGCTTGAATCTAAGTATCAATCCTAGTTTCGTTTTCTTCAGTTGAAATATTACTATTTTTGCGAATTTGTGGGTGCGTTGTTTGTTTCTAGTTGCTAACTTACCCCTAATTACAGTTACGGTTTTACCTAAACTAACGTACTGTAACGTAGAGTAGACCATATTGCGTTCCTGCCGTACTCTGCTTTTTTACCAACTTGTGTATCGGTTGTTTTAACTGCGTAGTTAATGTTACTCCTCTAATCTATTGTGCGTAAGTTCATTGTATAGCATGTTAACATGAATGCTTTTATTTTAAAAAATTTGTTTCCATCTTTGTCAAAATTTTTAGCCGATGTGAACTATTCTCGAACTTTCCTTCAGCGTTTTGTGTTGCTAAGAGTATCATTAATGCCATTGTAATGGATTTTATACTGTGCAGCCTAATTTTTATGTTGAGGCAGGCATCTCATGCTACATAGCTTTTCATTGTTTCAATGAGCTAAAATTCAACAGGCAGAATTCTTGATAAAAACGCCCTCAAAATGCCAGTTCAGACATTGGAAATGGAAGAATACCGATGAACTTCAGTTTCTAAATTATGCATCAGTGTGGATTCCACTCGTATTTCCACGCTTTCACTTCTGTAAACAGGTTCCGTCCTGCAAGATAACGCGTATTTCAATCGAGCTGCAGTACACAACGGAATGAGGATCCGTGCTTAAATCAACGCCTCGTACAACCCCCGCCTGACCTCAATTACTGACAGCTCAGCACAGTCACGTCTTAGTCCTCCTAGCTTTCGTGTGCAGTGTGTCCGCAAACTGAAAACTCTTCACTTTATGGCTTATAAAGTTCACCTTCGATAGAACCCCTTGTGTGCGCATGGCTCGGTATTTCGTGAAGGGTTTCTCTTCGTCTCTAATCTGAAAGTCAATATTTAGGTTGTGGTCCCGCGGGTTATTAGCGTTCTCGGTTTCATACCACTCAGTCTTCTGTATTTAATAGTGCCTAAAGAGCCCTGTTTTTCTTTTTAAATCAATAAATTGACACGTCTTCTTTAAGGGACGAATGGGCAAGTTAAATATTTATTCATTCTTGCTGTAGGTGAAGTCTTGTCTCGCCATTTCTCATTTGCGTATGCTCATTTTTATCTTCACCAGATTCTAATGCTTCTGTCACGGCGCGTGCTGCTAAATGCTTCTCAATAAATCGTTATCGAATTCGATGAAAGATGTTTGAGTTCATTGTATGAAACTTCTTGGGACTCGCACCAAAAAATTCATTGGTGTATGTTAAATAACAGCTTAAGGACGTTTTAATTTGAAATTCTGTTTCTAGTCTCGTCGTTTCTAAACCTGTGCTAAAGATTATTTCGAGGAACTCGGGTAATCTAACGAGTCCCTCCCTGTCTCTTGAATTATTTTTTAGGTTGGAGTTGGTCATGAATGATGCAAGAATATTCCGCTAGCTGACGGTCTGCTGCAAGTGCGACGTGCAGGTGCAAAGAACGACGTTCTGCAGTTGGAAGTTATAGACACGAGCTCTTTTTTTCTGCTGTTCTCATCTATTTCTTCGTAATCATGTGACGATATCTTGCAATTGAGCTGCTCAGCAGGATAGGGCCTGCATTATTTTATGGATTACGGCATAGCCTATACTATCGATTGGCAAGCCGTGTGCGGTTGTTAAAATGACGGAAGACTGTTAACGGTCTCGAAAGAGATGTTTCTAATGCGTGGTATGTTTGGCTTCTATTATAATTCAGCGGACAGTCACACCGTTCTGGTTGTGGTATTTACCTCGTGTTTTTCTTTGTTGAAATTTTGAAGGATTCTTTGCATTCTCATTCTTAGAAACTTGGTAAAACCTTAGCATAATGTTCTGCTCTTATACCGATAATTTTTGAGGGTAGAGCTTCATTCAATGAAGTGTTATTTTCGTTGCTATTCTTTCCTTATCTAGAAGTAAGAACAGCCCTAAAGTTGAGATTATCCATTACTTGAATGCTGTTATGATTCATTATTGATGTCTCAGGGCTTACAGTTGAACCTCGCTCTTTATTGCTGCATAGATTTGAAGGTCTATATCATAGAAGATTAACATAGATTTCAGTGTTAGTATCCATAGGTAGAACCATCTTCTCAATGAGAAGCGCGTGGTGATTTCATATGCACCGCTCCGAATGTATTGGTAGCAGTTCTAGACAGCATCGCGTGCTGGGGACAAAGCAGGCTTTGGCTGTAGTTCAGTAGTTCCAGGGCTGGGAAGCTCGAATTTGTTGCCCTGAATGGCTCATTAACTCGTCGTTCCGGAGGCCTTGAGCTTCAGTGCAGTCGGTGTAGTGTCTATTTCATTCGCCTTATTTTTTGGTGCGTAAGAGTTTTCTTCGTTTTAGCAGAATATAAATTATTGGTCATACTCTTAATTTCCATTATCTTCCTCATATTTGAGGCTGCGCGTTTATTTATCCCATAGTGCAAGCCCTCAAAATTTCACTATTTGGTGCGAGAATTGTGATCTCGTATACCCGCTTCCTTATTCCTTTCACTGCTGAACCAAGTTGCTCTGCCCATAATGTTCGTGTATGCCATGTGAGATACACATTATTTGCGTTTTACTATCACTATTTTCAGTGTAGAAAATTTAAGCACAATCATGCGAACATTTTCGTAGAATATGACCCCTCATGGGAATTCAACTAATCTAGCTTTGGAAATTAGCTCTCCCAGGAGGAATGTGCGAGATCCCGAGCTGAACGTTAGATAGGCCTACCTTTTTCTCAAGTAGATCACGATTTTTGTTTTGGTACGAACCAATTTTTTTCAGATCACTGCTGTTCTATTTTTTCTGCACTTACTACTTCCTCCTTCAATTTTTACCCTATTTCAAAAACTCCTGTCTCAACTTTTGTTTCTATGCACGTATTGGGTAGATTCCGTGTTCCCTCAACTCCATACTAAATGGTGTCTTCCTACTTCCTCTTTGGACTGCCTTTGTTGCGGTCATGGAGATCTGATCTAATCTTACATGGAATATGAGGTACGTTCATTCGAGAGGTGCTCTAAATATCGTTCACTTGAGAGTAACGATGGAGCATGTATTATTATTTGAAGCTGTCTACTTCAAGATAAAACCTCCGTTATTGCCTAATTCGACTTAGCAATCTGAGCATAACTGTGGCGAGTCATTTAATTATTTGTAGCTTTAGTACGGATTGCAGCAATAGTCGCACCGAAGTTAAAATGACTATGCTTTAATTTTTCCTTTCATCCCCACTGAATAAATGCACCTCCTCTAGGGAACTCAAGTATTGTATCTATAACTCTTAGCGCTCTCTGGAGGAAAATGTGTGGTCTCACGCTAAAAGTAAGGTAGGCTTCCCTTTCCTTGAAGTAGAATAGGTCTTTGTTTTATTACGGACCATATTTTTTCGATTCACTGCGGTCTTTTTTCTAGTTCCTATTACTTTCTTCAGTAACTTCTATCTTGTTTCACATACTTTTTTTCTCTTACCGGTTCTTTGTATAAGATTTTTGGACGCACCTTGTGCATAGATTCTTCGCCATGCTAATGGTGCCTTCTTCCTTGCACTCTTAAGAACTGTGTTTTGGTTAGTAAGGCTTAAACCGACAGTCTGATATCGAGGTTAGAATTCTAGAAGTAACCTGCATCTTTTTTCAAAATGCGGCAAAATTGATGGAAAGTGAAAGCACATTCAAGATTCAAATTGCGCTTGTGTTTCTTGCGTAACACTGTAACATTAAATTGATATAAGAAAGTTCATGATCATCCGATTATTCAAAAAGAATCTTAGGAAACAGATCGTGGTTTAGATTTTCTCCTTGATATGCAGCCAACTCAAGTCAGTCGGTTGTTCAGGAGTCGGAAGAAGCACTGACACCAGGGAATCGGAGGAAGCACTGTCGTGATCTCTATAGTATCTTGAATACCAACCTGCACTGCTAGCGTGTTTCGATTTTGGGCGAAAATTGTGAATATTTTTGTCTGTTCGGCTTGTGAATATACTCTAACGAAGCTCCTGCTAGCCTTGTATATGCGAGTGAGGCCTGGAGCTAATAATTTTGAAAGTACGTACAAAGTTTGTGACGCGAGATTAAACCCTTTCGTTTGACTGACTTCAGTTGCCTCGGAAATGCGCCTGTATATTTACTGACGACTTGAGAAAAGAGAAACACTTAATTTGTTGCAAGGCTTCTTGTGGTTCTGGCGGATAGGTGTTTTTCTCATGCGCAGTGTATTCCTAGGACATTTGAAATTCGTGCAAACTGTCTCTTTTAAGCAAAATAGTTCCCCATTTCTGTAAAAATGAGGCAGTTCTATGGCTAAAATGATATGTGCATCTTCTGATTGAAGATTTATTCAAGTGATGTTGGCGTTATGTCTTGTATTGTCGGATAACTGTAAATTTCCCTCATAGTTGTCTGCTTTCTCTCTGTTTGCCGATGTATCGCGTAAGGAATGTTTCTCATGTCTGTGTTTAAAGATATTCCAATGTACGTCTTGTGATGTTTTCTTAGGCACTATCACAACATCTTATTAGGGGGCTGGTGAGGTAAAGTCCAGTCGTTTCTTACTGGTTCTTCTAACGACTGTACTTCGTTTCTAAACTGCCCTACTCTTCGATAATCGTCAGTATACTGTATTTCTTGTCAGTGTACTATGTTTCCGGGACCTGAAATTATACATGTTCTCGCGGTTTACGAGTTGATTCATCTCATTATTTCGTTTAGTGGCATTGTACACGTACGATGGTGAATAAAAATGCTGTTGAAGTTATTTTTGAAATTATTCTTGTACCAGTAAAACGATAACTCATTCTGACGCAGTTTTCTTTTATCCTTTCAGCAACAGTTCTCTCTGGTCATCAAGACTAGCAGCAGCAGCAGCCGATCGTGTGGTGGTGGTGGTTGTGGTGATAGTGGAGAATATCATCGCAACAGCCGGGCACTTCATAACACCACCTCCACTTCGGCTGCTTCTTCATTTCAGAATTTCCCGCCATCCCCTTCCTCCAGCACTTCACAGAGCGTAGTTGACTACAATAGCCGCGGTTGGCCAAGGCTTCCCCCCGTCTCACACGAGTTTGGTTCCAAACACCACTATAGGAGCAGCAAGCATGGTAACAGCCATAACAGTTCAGGGCGCCGCACGCGTGGTGGGCCGAGCAAATCTAAAGATTCAGACCATATAGACACCAACAAAATTCACTCTAACAAACATGATAAAGACTACGATAGAGATGTTGATAACTGTAGGCAAGGAAACAATCGCTTCAGGAATGCCGAAGGTTTCAATATGAATACAAAGGACAGTAGAGGTCAAACACAAGCTGAGTTCATTGAAAATTCTTATGGTGGAAATACAATATCCATAAACTACGAACATTATTCTACGTTAAACGACGAGAGAGCATATCAGAATGTTGGAAACCACGATAGGTGTCACACGAATTCTGCGTCTCCTTTGAGTTCAATAGAGTTTACAGAGCGCGGTCCAGAGCGTCCTAAAATTAGTTCGCAAGGCTTCATGGGGCACACGGATAGAAGAATGGACGTCTCGGAGGTACATCGAGACGCTCCACACCAGGTAAACAAGACGGACAAAAGCGGTGTCGGCTGTTCAGAGCCGTCGACTGGCGCAGGACTTCAAACGGACGGCTGCATGGAGCCTAAAGTGGGAGTTGCGGCAGGGACGGAGATAGATTTCCACGTCTTAGCAGCTTGTTGCGGTATGATGAAGCAACAGGAATACCAAATGCAGCAGCATTATTCGAATCATGTCATACAACAGCATGCACAGCGAGACCGTTTAGAACATCTGTTCAATCTTGAGCAAAAGCACAAGATAGAGACCCAACAGAGGTTGCAACATCAGCATTTCTTTTACGGCATCGAGGCTATTGAGCGACAGCGAATCCAGGCCCACGACCAACAGCAGCATCAGTTCAACGAAGATTACCGAAATTTTTTACAGCACCTAGAATCTGAACGTAGAGCATGTTTGGCTGTTCAGCAGCGCGATAACTTTCCTTCTCCCTGCGTCTCGCAGCCCAATCAGAATAGGCCAGTCTTTCAGCAGAACGGTTACAATTTAGATCCTCTAACATCTCTGATTCCCAATTTCATGTCTGCAAATTCGCTTCCTAATAATGGAACATCGCGAAGTTCACCCGCTCCTGAGCACGGTCTTGTTGAACCGCCTTCGAGTCGAGGACAAGTTTCGTGCGTTGGCGACTCGAAGTTTGTTGGTAGCTCTGTTGCTATGCCAGTCTCTGCCGCTGGCACGGATAATGATACGGTTCCTATTGTGGACAAACGCAGCAAAAATTGGGGCCGTCACAAGTGCGATGATAATCTCATTAGAGACTTCATTAATATGGACTTGGCTGTAGAAGAACCTACAAAAGATCATGGGATGCATAAAGCTGGCAAAAAGCGAAGGAAGCACGTTGAATCTTCTTGTTCACAGTTGGAAATTAAAGATATGTTTGTGCAGAACTGCCTTACGAACGAAAATTCGCCTCGGTCCTGTAACACATCACTCAGAGAGACGGAGGTTCCTATCGATGTATTGTTTGGAAAACTCGAGGTTTCAGCTAGCAAAGCAGCCTCTCAAGGGGGGGACTCTGTGTCCAACTTGAACGGTGCAGTAGATGATGAGATTCATTCACACGGCTCTGAAAACATTTCGAAGAAACTTGAAAATTATACTAGCCGATGCCCAAAAGAGGATCTAGAATCTGTGGTAACTGGCAGCATGTTAAAAAATAGCCCACAAAGGATGGATGCGTTCTCTAAAAACGTTTCTGAAAGGCCTATTGAGAGCAATAATAAAAGTTCAAATATTAAAGGTAGTTTGGGTTCGAGCAACCATGGGCGAAGCTCGGTGTTGAATCACTTGTTGAATTCCAGGTTTACTTTAGTTACAGCTCCTTGCATAACGAGGAATTGTTCTGAAGAACCTGCTGGAGAAAATTCTTCTACTAGTGTCCTTGAAACCCCTGGAGAACAGCCGTGCTCGAACTCAAAATCTCTCATTGTACCGTCTTGTGTTGCTCTTTCAAGGGATGGATCAGGTAAAGAGCCATCAAAACCTACCAAAGAATCGGCGAAATTGACACGGAGAAAATTAAGTGGTCGTTCAAAGTCTCCTGCAAAAGTTCCTGTTTCAACACAGTCAACTTCTGAATCATCTTCAATTGAAAGCGTGTCCAAAGACCGGAAGAAGGCAATTTACCGAGTGGATGAGCGAGCGAAGCAGTTTTTGAACGAAGGTATCAATAATTCTAAGGAAAACAACCCGTTAGTTTCGAAAGTATCATCGACACAATCAAACGTGCCTGCCAATCTTCTCAAGATTGTAACATCTCTGGCTGCCTCTTCAGCTTCTTTAGCTTCCAATTCGACGAACGAATCGCAATTTCATCAAGCACATCTCAAATCTTTGGATTCGGTTCCGTTGATTCGTCAAGTGAATTCACCTAATCCTTTTTTCCACCAAGGTATGATGCCTGAGGGTAGTGTATATCCTGCCACCTCGCATTCATCGTCACTACCCATAGCATCAGCCCATCATAATATTCCTACCATGCTTCCTAACAGTTATGCAAATCCGTTACTTCCACAGCAAGCGCTCCCTGGAATGGGCATTCGTTTTCCTATTTATCCGTTGCCGGTTGCAACACACCCTAATTTTCAGCCTTCTCAGCCAGCGTTCATTTCTACGCCTTTTCCTCCGATGAATATTCCTCCTTTCCATCCTTATCATGTGGAACCTCAGTGTTCGATTCCTCCACCTCCATATCCTCCCAATGCTGCATACTCTTTTGCTCTATCTTCTCAGTATTCGGCATCCGTGCCTTTTTCATCTGCATCTCTTCTTCAACCACCCATAATGTGCAAGGACTCTGGAAATGGGAGAATTTCAAGCGACTTGTCCAACCAACTCTCTAACTTATTCATCGATGGTATCCGAAACTCGAACGAATGTCTCAGTGAAACCAGCTCTGTTAAGCATTCCTCGTGTAGCAAGAACAAGAAGAGCTTAAATCACGCGACATGCAAGCACAAAAGTTCAGAGAACAGGCACGACCGTGACCGGCATGCGAAAGGAAGCGACAGTACGATGAGCTCAGTAAATATGAGGTCTGCGCGGAAGAGTCATAAACACCACCCGAGTTATTCAAAGAGCCATACAGATGGAAGTAGCGCCAACACTGACAGTAGCAGTACTTGCAGCGTTAAAACTCATCCTCGTACTGGAAAAACATTGAAGGATGCTGTGAATGATCACAGCCTCACCACCTCGCGACCGTATCCTTTGCCCGTTGATGTTTTGAACGTACCTCGCTTGTCGGTGGAGACTTCAAGAAATCGCTGTGAAAATGATGGACGAGCATCTCCCTTCCCAAATATTCCTATTTCCTGTAGTTCATCGTCAACTCCTGTGACTTGTTCCAAGTACATCTCGCAAGTTTCTACAGAACTATCGCCTCAAAATGTGGCTTCTCAACAGGTAACTCGTGTGACAGCAGTACAGAGTGTTTGTACGATTTCGAACCAAGTTACAGTAAGCACTGCTATTTTTAGGAACATGAATAGTGTATGTGCAATCACACCTCCTACCTCTCCACTGAAAAATAGCTCACTTGGAGTAGCTTCCATCAAAGACGGTCTCAAACCACTAGAGGACCATAGCAACACTGGGTCTTCTAAGCGTAAGCATCACAAACATTCTCACTCTTCTCATAATCGCCACAGGGATGATCGTCGCCTCTCGTCTAATTCTCGGGGTTCTTCGCCATGTGATACGCGCGTCGCAGAAGAATCCAGCAAAAAGGCAGAAAAAACAAATTGTGAAAAAGACCTAACAGTGAATAAGTCTTTGCCTACAAAATTGAAGAGGTTTGAAGCAACTACACTTGGAGGATCTGCACCAACAATTCCCTATGAGCATTTAAATCCCGTCACGATCTCTACGACGTCAAGCCCTCACACATCTCAAAGCTCAATTCCTTGTGCAACTCCTCAACCCACCGGTATTCTCATTCCATCCTTGCCACGGTTTCGCGATTCTGTAGCACCATCCAAGAAGCTGAAAGCCGTTGATGAACATTCTTCTTCAGTACCGATTGTGGACCGCAGGAAAAGCTCTGCCGCAGTTTCTAGTTCAAAGAGGAAAAAAGACGGATACGAGTCGTCATCTTCTCCGGCGAACACCCCAGCTACCGAATCAAATAGCTCAAACCTTGTCAATGTGGGAGTGGCGAGCCGGCGGACTCACAAGCCTCCTCAATTGGTTCTGGCCCGACAGGTGCGTGTTTTCTCTAGTTACTGGTAGCGATCCTTCGATCAAGCAATGGTTATGCTGTTGTTGAGTGGTTTGACAAGTTCTTAGGAACCTGTAAAGGACGTGCGTTGTAGGTTGGTCAATTTTAACGTGGAGGTAATATATTGGTGCGGAAGGTCGTGTGTGTAATAGCGATGCACGTTGCGCTGTGTAGTACTGGGAATAAATAAACCAAAAAACATTTAACATTGTCATATATTATCAATTAAAGTTCAGTTGTGTTCGAGTTATTGGCGCTATCAATTTACGTAGTGTAGATGAAACGCTCGAAATACAGGGTGGCGCATAAGTAACGCACCCTTTTAAAAAATTAATAATAAATAAACTATGAAAGGTATAACGATAGGGTTAATTGCAAACGATAGAGGAACCCTTAAAGTTTAATTACATGTCGTGTCCTGTCTACAGATACCCAGTGTATATTGCGGTAATAAATCTTTAAAATTTACCTTCAAAGGGTACGTTACTTGTGCGCCACCCTGTAGAAATAGACAGTAAAGATAAAATTGAGCTTCTCAAACGAACTTGAAAATTGCAAGTGTAAAGTGGATGCCTCATAAAGCGATCAGTGTCCTGGACAATTCTAATTACTACGGAACTCGACTGCAACCTTATATACTACGCTCAAATATTTACTCCGCTCGATGTTATGGAACCTCTGATGTTGCTGGTAAATAGGGTACGGTTCGTTTACTGTGTTAGTATTTTCTGGTGCTTTCTTTGTTTCTATTTAAATTTATCTACATTTTGAATTGATTGTACTCTTTATTGTTTGCAGTCTATTTTTAGTGTTCTTATTTGAGTAGAATGAATAAGTTAATTCAATTAAAAGAAGGATCGCTGCCACGAGAGACGGATGTCTCTAATTTTGAGGATAAGTTATTGGATATTACTATCATATGACGTTAGCCTCTTCAATTGCCTACATCCGGCATCGACTTCGCGACAATAATTAACAACTGTCTTGGTAGCGTTGCCCGAGTTTCTAGGCACATGGATGTAGTAGTGGTTCTTGCGAGTGAGGGGTGAAAAGAAACGACTCCTAAATCTTCGTTAATTTACTGGGGTGGGAGGCAAATACTGAAGTAGATGGAGCACGCGCGGAACGGGACACTCGACCCATTGAACACTCGACAAGGACATCGACTACAGGAGCGATTTATGACATTACAACCTTCGGAGTGACTCGCGCTTTGACTCCTTGAGTTGACATTCGATCCCTAGAAGATTAATTACCCCACAATCAAACGAACCAGGAATACAAACCCGTGATGCGGTGCCGGACCGACTCAATCCAACAAAGACAAACGCTGGGCTTAGATTTCTCTCCTCCGTCACCGCGGGGGTCGAACAATTTCAGAGTCCCCACTTTCGTTCAGAACCTAAGTGACCTATCCGGCTCGCCCTTGACCGCTTCCTAGCACCGCTCGACTCGAAGTGATTCTTCAATGTTCTCCTAATAGACTCAGCCTGGACAGCGTCACCCCCAGGATGGGGTTCGGGCGGATAAAACGGAGGGGGGCGCCTCTGAGCTGTCACCCTGGTCCCTTTCGGTGTACAATAGTTGATCCAAAAGGTCGGCCAGTGACGAGAGCTGGCTTTCTCTCCCATGCTTTATGATCGACGCCGAATTCGCCATAGTTAGTGCGGCCTGTTCGAAGCGAGGACCCAATCAGTGGTTTCTACTTTATAGCATCATCATAGAAATCGAGCTATCGTCTGGCTCTTGCTCGTAAATGCACATCCAGCCCCGATCTACTTGTTTCCACGGCCATTAGATACGGCTAATTCTTAGTAGATAAACCCAAGTTAAGCCTCCTGCCAGCGTGAGACCAAAATCGAATAAATCTGATTTTATTCAGAATCATAGTCGAGTTGTGCTTTCGCTCCACTCGCTGATTAAAATCGCATTGTAGACGTTCAAGTCACCATCGCATGCGGGTGCTATCTAAAATTTCCAATGAATGATACAAATTCTGTTGAAATTTTTTTGTCCAATTGAACATTCATTTATCCTTTAGTGGCATTTCAAATGAACCTATTTCTAGAAAAAATTATCAGTGAATACACGATGTTATTCAAAACTTACCTGTAATTCATAGAATATCATAAGTTTCTCGAGCCAACTTAAAGGTATTGTAAACATTTTATCAATATCATAATTTTTTTCGATAGATTTTAATTGGTTGTGAATTATAGCATTTTGTACTAGATACATTCATTCTCTTCATTTGCATTTGAATATGGCATGTGAAAGTACTTAACCTCTAGTCTTGTGCAGCGGCTGTCGAGCATCGAACTGCCTGACGTCATCACACCCGACACTCCCAATGTACCTACGGCACTGCCGAAATTTCGCCTCGTTCTCAAGTGAAGATACGCCCTAATACAGTGTTGCGCTGCTGTAGGCGTAGGTGTGTGCCGGGCAGTGTAGTGCTGCTGTGTGCTGGGCAGTGTGGCGCTGCTGTGTGCCGAGCAGTGTGGCGCTGCTGTGTGCCGAGCAGTGTAGCGCTGCTGTGTGCCGGGCAGTGTGGCGCTGCTGTGTGCCGGGCAGTGTCGCGCTGCTGTAGAACGCAGTCGAAGATTCTCAACAGTTCTTACTCTTTTCTGCTCAATGGTTTTGTTAGGCTCTTTGTGCAGGATCATTACCGTATTTCTGCACAATTCGCTATTGTTCGGAATGACATAAATAATACTTCGTATAATTGTCTTGGTTCTGTAAATAGTCCATTTTTACTTGCTTCGGTGTCTCCATTGTTATTTTTGGCTGAAATTTCCTCGCTCTTGTGTAGTTCGCTTGCACTTCTGATATGATGAGAGATCTGTTAGTTTGTCAAACACACTTTTAATGCTCAATTACTGCGTACGTCGAAATCGTTTTCGGATAACAATGATACCTCACTATCCAAATTTGCCTGCCTAGACTGTTCAGGTATTTAATTCCGTTTAAATATTTTTTTTTCTATTCCATTTCGAAAAAGTGCCTTTTTGCGCTGCGGAAATATCTTGATGTATTTCTAAGGTCCGACAAAAACGGTGTGTTGCGTATTAAATCGACTCTATGGACAAAATTTGTCTTCAAATTTACTTCACTTTTCATCCATAGGACTTGCCGCATTTTTTCGTTCTCTGAATGTGACTTACCTGAGATTCAACCAGATTTGTGGTGTTGAATTGTCTTCTATGATGTTGCCTTAGGAGCCGCTCCAACTGAGATGCGAGTTTTAACTGCAGTCTAGCTTGGTTGTTGGCTTTAAATAGCGCACGGCAACCGTGTGGGATTGTGCGTCTGGTGTTTTACGAAAATGGTTGATATTTCCTGGTGTTGACGGTCAAGCTCATGGTGGTCATTCAAGAGTGCATCCTCGTGTTCAGCGCTCGTGACTCATCTTCATACTCGCCTTCCTTCGCTTATTGAACTCCATGTGGGAGTCGCATGTCAACCAGGGACTGCAATGCGCACTTAGACTGGTAAGATTTTAATAGTTTTTTCTGTGTACAAGACAGCAACAGACGATGTCTTCTTACCTATAATCGTCTTATAAGTGTGTTACTTCAATCTACCGCTGCCTTTGGGTTGCTGAAAGAGTTTTTTTTCAAGTTGGTATACGTTAAGATGCGTGAAAAGCGAGTTCAATCTCACTGGGGGCTCTTATCTATCTTCTTATCCTCTTGTCCATGACATTTATTGCTGTCCACGAGAGACATAGCAAAACAGTGAACTTATTTTAAGCTGAACCCATAACTCGTCCCAGGGACAAAAATCTTTCACATCCAGTTGATCGTGCCATCTACGCGATTGGTTCGAATTTGCTCTCAGTTCAGCGATTTGAAAGTGCTCCATTGGGATTGTGAATTTTTGTGCAATGTCCCAATGACGTTGCAAGATATCTTGCTATCCTCTTTCTCGAAGCTAAAGCCTGACTTATTTTATGGCTGCACGAGGTATACATTGATATTTTTTTAACCGTCTTGCTGAAGGCTTAGCATTTTATCCCTCTTTTACTTGAAGTGGTGCGACTTTTTAATATTTTAGTGAAAAGTTTGAAGGAGGGCGAGTTTTTAACTCATTGTTAGTTACCACCGTAATATTGAGCGCGCTGCTGCTGCTGTGTGCGTATTATGTGAAGATGAAGTTAAGATATTGGCTTTCTACTACATGAGCTTCAGTTAGAGATCAATGATCTTGACGAATAGTTGTGCGTTTTCTAAAACTGGTTGGAGGAGAGGGCTGCGATTTTTTATTGTTTAAATTTTTTACTTCTTTTGATCCTGCATTTCCTGACTGTAAATTAAGCTCATTTGTAAATATATAAAAAATCCAAAAAAATGTACAAAAATAAAAAAGGACAAAAAAATAAATATGTTATACAAAAAACAAAAAAAAATCGTAAAAGTATTTTCCAGTGTAGGTGCGCATTTCGCGCTCTGTACATATCTTCTGTTGCTTTCTGATGCCGTTCTTCGATACTTTAGGTCGGGAAAGGCTCACTTGTCTCATGATTTTAGAAGGTCACAAGCTGTATTTGTTTTGCTTCGTGATCACTTCGGTAGTACTTGCAAATTTTGCTCCATAATTTATTATTAATATTATAATGGCTCTCGCATTAATACCTTATTTGTTTTGTGTAGGTCTTCATATGGCTGTCTTTCATGTCTTAGGGTAACAATTACGAGGCTGTGTTATCCAGTTTTCGTGTATGTAATGTTTGATATCTTGTAATCTCTGGCTCACTTGGAGTCTTTCTCGGTTACGTTCACAGGGCAGAACTTTCTCTGGTGTTCCGTACATGCCTGTGGAAGTTTTAGGTGTGTGTCGGAAATACTTCTATAAGACGTTTGGATTTGAACATTTGTCGTTTCACAAAACGAATCTTAGTTCTTCGTTAAATCTTAGTTAGGTAGTACAGGAGTTACTTCTTGTTTTTTATGAACTCGAAATTTTTTGAGAGTTGCAGTTAGATGTGTTGTTTATAACTTTGATTTCCATGAAGTCGTTGGAACGCTTTTGGACTCGAAAGAAGCCTTTAATGCTGATAAGTTTTACAGTCATTCTATAGTTCCACTGCCTGAATCCAGATCGTAGGTTATATACTATAGACCTACTAAATATCTCTGTTTTTTCTTTCGTATTTGTAGTAGTGGAAATAATTTCTTCACTCACTTCTTGTGCTTAGCCTACGTTCACTTGAGTCCTAATAACTTTTACTGAAAAATTGAGTAACCTTTCTTTGCGCTATGTTGATGCATGTTGGTCATTATTGGCAAGTCAAGTGTCGGTTGTGTATAGCCTTATTGTGAGACTGAATGCGATTACCTCGATTCATGTTACTAGCTGCACAGACATTTAACTTGTTAACTTGAAGACCTTTCGTTGTGATATGTGTCATTACGCTCAGTTTTGGCGTTCTCTAAAAAAGATATCTACTTTGTTTGTGCGGCATGCGTTTAGTATTTTGTCCATGTACATAATAACCCTGAAAAAGGAGAGGTGTAGATAGCTAACTTTGATACGCGTCACTAGCGTGGTGTTGCTGCTTTTGCTTATTACTTCCATGCTTCATGGAATGATGGCGCATTAAAGGCTGTCGTCACTGCTGTCCTAGATAAGCGCTAAGACTGAAGAAAGCACTCAGTATTTTTTGGGATGTCAAAGAGATTGACGCTTTCATTAGAGACCTTCCTAGAATACAAGACCGACATGCTCTCTTTTAAAAATGGCAGTGATTTGTCCTGTCTTTTTTAAGAACGGTCATCTTATATGCTCTGTGCTGTGCCGAGGTTTGCGTGTATCATACCTGACCGTAAAAAATGATTGGTCTGAGTTAGCGATGGTACGTGAATTTTTGATAAGAAATCTATTTTTATAAGATATTCCTGGCACTCTTTGTGTTTGAAAATGATCTATATTTTGGTAAATGATGTTTGTCACTGTGATTCACGTTTACTTTTTGGTGCTTTGTGTTACGTTTGCGTGCAGTTTCCGATTCATAATACATGTTGAAGTTCTTTTGAGAGCTCAACTCTAGCTAACTTGGTGTCTGACTGCATAAAATCTGTATGAAATATTTTCTCATGATTTCCCTTGTAAAAAATTATCCTTCTTTTCAATGTTGAAAGTACGATTTTTTAGGAAATCAATTGTCGTGGAATGAGAGCTGCCGTAATCACTTGTGTATTTTTCATAAATTTACTCTTGTACAAATATGGCGTCTGATGTCTTGAATACTTCAGTTTCTGTGGATGAGGCTTATATTTAAGAAAATTCCTCAAATTTCCTTTCTTAGCGTGAAGCGCCCGTTGTCTCATTTGTTCTGTTCGTCAGCGTTCATGCTTTACTATTAAGATACCTTCGGCTCTGTGTACTTTAAACTTTCTAGATATGTCGAAAAGGAAAATACAATCATAAAATAATCGCGCTTTAAATCAATTCCTGTGAACCAATCGCTTTGTAATCCTCAGAGGTGTGCTTATTAGAACCACACCACGTGTTACATGCAAACTTGATTTATTTATTGCACTTCAGCGTAAATTAAAATGTTCAAATAACTTGAACTACAGCAAAGGAAGAACTTGAAAACTGCTCATTTTAACAAGATTGAAAGAATGGATTGAATGAAATGTATTGAAACCAATTTTGAATGTTTCTTAACGTTAAGGTCTTGACTTGATGGACAAACCATAAGAAGTCAACAGTAGAGGGGTTAAATTTATAATGGAGAGAAAATTCGGGGGTTGAAAATATAATGGGGAGAAAAAGTACGAAATCTTGTGGATATTTTGTCCGAGGAACAAGGACTCGCAGCTAACAAATGCTGTAAACACTGATGTTGAAAGCATTGGAGGAGAGTCCCTGTGATTGAAGTTTTATTTTTTTAGTTTATAACAAGATATGGATGGATGAATTCAAATATCCTCCATGGAAAGAAGCAGTCGTCCTACCTATACCCAAACCAGGAAAAGATCACTCCGACTCCAAAAATTAGAGACCTATCTCCTTGACGAGCTTCCTGTGCAAAACACTGGAAAAAATGATAAACCGGAGATGAACTGAATAACTAGAAAATGATAAAATTTTTGCTGACATACAGTG
>JACJUY010006022.1:31266-44144 GCA_014220935.1 Platorchestia sp. MABIK | reverse complement strand
CGTGAGGGCGTGTTGTGATGCGTGAGGGCGCGTTGTGATGCGTGAGGACGCGTTGTGATGCGTGAGGGCGTGTTGTGATGCGTGGTCTCGAGTGGCATGTGTAGCGTGAGCAGCGCTGTGTGGGCGTTCACTCTGTACAGCTTTGTTCACGCTTATTTATGCGAACTATTTGCTGCTCAAAACATGTATGAACTATAAACCGTACTTTCCATGTTTAAATTTTGACCTCGCACTTCACGAATGATTTGTGGTTATTTCTCATGCTCGTTGCGCGCAGGCCACAACGGATGTGAAACATTCGATGAATTAATTTCTACCGGAAGCTTAAGAGGCGTTTGTACCCATGTTTTATGCCGCATTTTAAGCATTTGAAAAATATGTCAATGACGAAACCGGCCCTCAGGCTCGTTATTTGAGCTTAGCCCAAACGGTAAATTTTGCTCTTTCCTTGTTGGGCGTAACATTTTGGACTAAAAGGTCCCGAGTTCCATACCCTGCATTTGCTCAGTTCATTTGTACTGCAGTGATTTGCGCATAAAACTTAGAAACTGGAAGGATAAACAGTTATAGCTGGATACCAGATCTCTGTTGCTTGTTCTTGAGTTTGTTTACCGTATAATAACGTGCAAATATGCGATGAAACAATTGTTTGTACCACACATTTTAAAATACGGACACAACTAATTGCAGGCTGCGTTAATTCAGAATGGCCGCCGTCGCAATAGACGTCTTTTCGTTTAGCATGTAGCAGTAATCTTAGCATGTGGCAGGCGTCTTGTCTTTAATACCATTCGTAGCAGACTTCCCCGGCCGTTGTGCAATACTTCACGTCTGTCGTAAATGGTGTTCAGGGTTCTTTAATGATTATATAAAGTTACAGTAATTTAAATCCAACAATTTCTCGATACAAGACGTAGAAGCACATTTTAACATTTCATGAAACGTAATGTAGAACGTTAATCATTCTGCAACTTCACACAAAACTTCAACCGTTTTACATTATTCATGAAAGAACCAAAAATTTTCCTGTAATTTTTGTTTCAATTAACGAACTAAAAAATTGTAAAGGACTAAATGATATGTGATGGTGGTCACAGTGCTTTGACGATTGAGAGCGCCCGACTTCCGAGCGTTGAGTGCCCACGTTGTGGGCTCGGTATTTCCCCCCGTAAGGAAGATAAGAAACTGGCCGCAGCTTCCCACTGAACCAAAGTGTATGAAATGGCTACCGGCTCGACAGGTGTGATCATTTCTGTGTCCTAGCGATAATTTTAAGGCATTTAAAAACTCAGTGGGTGATAATGTCATGTATCAATTTGATTGGAATAAAATGTCATCAGAAAATATCATTTAGAATATCCTTTATTTGTAGTTAGCGGTCTGATATTTTTCGGGTTAAATGGTGCTGTCTTTTGGTGAAGCTCTACCGCCTTTAAACATCTTCGAAACCGATCACTTCCATTGTAACCTAGCACATGGAGCCCAGTTGTTTTGTAATAAATGCCCGTTCGATGCATTCGTTTCCTCATAAGATAAGGTTCCTTGTTGGTGTATTTGAACCTGATAATGCAATACTAGAGACCTAATGTAGAATACCAGTGTTTTCATCCACGCACAATATCCTATTTGTGCGTGCACCACGAGCTGTTTGTACTGTGCGCGTCAACGGGAGCTGCCGCAGCGGAGATTGTGAGTTTGTGGACCATGCTGGTGAGTCACCGGGCACCGGCACATTCACAACTATGTTTGGTTTGGCTCAAAAAGAAGTAAGAGCGCAAACAGAACTTCGTTGTCAAATTGGTGGCCCTCCGAGGTGTGACTGGCTGCTATTTAGCGCATTGCTGCGGTGGGTTAAACTGAAGTTCAATATCCAACTCAAACTTAAAGTCAAAAGTTATTAAATTATTTATAAATAGTTATTTTTATTTTATAATATTTTATTTTATTTTATATATGGGGTAAAATAAATACCCTTTATTTAAAAAGATCATTAAAAATCAAAACGATCCATCGATGGTTCGTTTTGTAGCTGGAAAAACTCAAGCACGACCCACCGGTGGGTCACACCGCAATGAATGTATAAAGGGCAAATTTTATCAGCTTTGATACCGTTATTCAGTACTTTCAAGAAGGGTAATCTCGTTAGCATTAATGTCAGTGTCATGGCTTTCTAGAAAATCAATCTTTTCAGTTTTAATGTTTGGATCATTGAAGTTTACAAAGATTTCTAATACAGTCCGCTTCCGTTTGGCTACTCCGGCCCACCGTTAGCACTTAGAGCGCAGCCTCCAGACTCTGCAGCCTAGCTCCCAACTTCTCACTCGAGCCTCGCGATATTTAAGGCTGCTTAGTAACGGAGCGTACTTTTATAGGACATGCGTGTCAAGTAGTAGCACTACAATGAACCTTAGTTTTCGAAGGGTACACAATTTTATCTAAATTATTAGATGGCTTAAGAGATTACTGAGCCTCAGTAACAGAGGTGTCTAATTGGAGCACGACGCTCTTGTCTACTTGGAGCGCGTACACGACTGGTAGCTGTCGTAGAGTGACGTTCTAGTCCTTTATTTGATTCCGTTCCAACGTTTCCTTTCCACATGGTGAGAGTTAAGAGCTAAATGACATTTCAAGTTCAGATAAAAAGTAATGCTAGAGGTCATTCACGCAGGTAACCGCCTCAGAAAAACCGTGTAAATAAACATGAGTGTCATGATGAATAATGATGAATAATAGTTAATAGGCACACAAGACAATGATGAATTTGGGTGTATTCAATTTTACATGGAGCTGCATCAAAGCGTAATGTCATTGCGTCGTAGAGTTTTCTGTCACTTAAACCTGTGATGAATTCCGCCTTGTCCTACTGTATTTCTAGTATCGAAAAGCAGCAGTATGTTAGTTCTAAAATTTAGTCTGTGACGAAAGCCTTTGTTGATAACTTACTGTCGCTTCAAGGGAACTCAGATAGAGCTGGGGGCTAAACCAAGACTCATTAATGACTTGATCTCGAAGTGAGCATAAGCTGCAGAGGAAGTTAGTTCATGCCTCAAAACTCCTCTTGCATGCTTCGAACGGAAGCGATTAACTAAAATCACGCAACTGACCAGCCAGACTGTGTGCTGATATGACTAGTAAATGCACGACATTCTTTATGGGGCAAATTGTAATCAGTTTATCAAGTTGCAGTCCCGAGTTCCTTCATAGATATAACTATTTGATTGGTCCACCACTTCATTGAAATTTTTTCACTGGTAGGTATTGAAATCGAAAAAACATAGTTGACAATGCAGTAAAAATTAGATGCTTTTTTGTATCTGTGGCCTAATAGTTTCACCAATCATCCTTGACAATCCAATTCGGCCCGAGACGCAAAAACACCTGATAATTAATGGCTTATTTGCATTATGACTATTGCTTATCATGTGAAGAATAGACAGATAAAGTCCGTACACTAATAATATTAGTGTATAAGAGAGGCTAAGAGCCCCAACCCAACTCCATACAAGGTCTCTGTAGTGCACAACCTCAATAATAATATTCAAACTTCAGGCAATACTTGGACCTCTCAAAATTAGTAAAGACTACCTCAATACTATTCTCGAATGTTTGTATTTTATAATATACCCCATTTTAAATAATTTTTTAACTATATTTTGAGCCATTTAAGAATTATTGAGTTTTGGTTCTGATAAAAACGAGAATTTATTATGAGAAATTTTATGGCCGCCGCTGGCAATGTTAGGGAATGAGTTGATGATTTCTTTCTTTAAGTAGTCCTCGGGAGTGTCGTACGTTCCTAGATTGATGAGACGCACTGTCGGGATTTACTCGAAAATTTGTTGGCCTCGCGAGATCTTGCGCGCACTTCAATGGGAGCGGTTTGCTAGTCACACCAATTTGCCACCGCGCACACGCTTCCGTAATTTTCAGACACAAAAACTAAGCCTTGAGCATGCGCATTATGTTAAGGTTAATTAGTAACTTACGTTACCCAGTACCTAGGCAAACCTCACCACAGTGATGCAATAGTCGGCAGAGACGTCAACCTATACTTCTGAAACGCGGAGAATTGCAAAACGATCATAAACTTCTTAACTTTAATGCAGTTAAAACCCTTCCCTTATAAATAAATTCACCAGAATATCTACTGACTCTACCTCGGTAATAAATAATAAATTCACAGTGCCTCCAACTAACATTTTTAAGTGAAGTTGAAGTTCGGATACATTAAATGATTTTCTAATATTTCTATCCTTCTATCCTTCTTGAAAAAACTATCCTTCTTGAAAAATGTTAAGCGCAATCCAAATGTTCTTGCGCCTCCACGTAAATTCAGTAACCGTCACTGACATGTACGAATAACCATCGGGAACCGGCTCAACCTTTCAATCCTTCGCAAGACTTTTCGATCCTCTTTCGAAAATAGCTTGAATATATTGTACTTCTTGTTGAATTTGTTGCCTAATGTGTCATTAGAAATTCTCTGCCGAGTGTCAGTTCCTTTCTCATGCTGATATCGGTGACTGCCTGATATCAGTGCCAGGTTAGTGACGGTAGTTGTAATATCGGGTGTAGGAGTTGAAAAATGCTGACGTTAGAAGACATTTTAAATGGAACACACATTGGCAAAGCCCTGACTCACCTGACAAATCTTTTAAATAAAACCCGCAACATATGCTAATCAAAACCGGTACAGTAACTCTCAAAGGCAAACGAAAACCATGGATACCCATTGAAATTATTTCCAAATAGAAACACGGCAACTGACTTGATTTCATACCGCGAAGGAAGAATTCCTTCTGAAATGCACCGAAGAGCAGAAATTATGTTACCAGCCGAATTTGAGTGTTAAAAAAGAAATTACTTCACTGAAAAATGTACCCACTTGAAAATGATGCAAACCAGATCAGAGATCTCTTCAATTCTGTCTACAAATCGAAAATTAATTAAAAGAACACAATAACGACGATTGTACGCAGCACTGTAGCACATCACAATGAGAAACGCATCTCAGATACATGTATTCAATAAATAATTACTCTGTCACTATAGGGAAAATATCGCTGAAAACGTATGAATTGGGTCCACTTGCCACCTACGCTACCGAGCAGACTACGCTGCTTAACTCAAGCCACTCTTTGTACCTCGTCCAGTGAACGCTTCAGAGGATTCCGCCTGCATTAGGACGCTAGAGAACAACTATTGGAGGAAAATATATTTCCAAATAAATTACTTCATTACATGGCTCCTTTAGTTTCGCCTAAAATTGACAATACAGAACGCAAATCTTTTTCTATTAGCCCATTTCCAATTCATTTAAAATGGCAGGGCAAACTCCGTTCTTCAAGATTGTCGACAAAACTTGTGTCAATAACTACAGACTCATTTCTCAATGGCCGATCTTCAGTAAAAATTTTAAAAAAGAAGTGCAAAATGAAGTACTATGCTCTTACCCTGTGCGCAATTCTTTTATTTTTGATAGGCAATCAGAATTTCTATCACAAGAATCAATGGCTCAAGCCATTTTGCATCATTTACAATTTCTTTGAAGGTAATTGAGAGTAATTAAAAAAATTCATGAAGGTAACCTAAAACTCTCCATTTTCCTTGACAAAAAAAAAGCATTTAATTGTGTAAATCACTACATACTTTTGCCTCGGCTGTGCCACTATTTACTGTAAATGTCATAGCAGGTTTACCTCAAAAATGGTTCATTTCCGCCTCTCAAACCGTAAACAGTGTGCAATAATTTGTAATTCTACTTCAAAGCTGCAAACCATATCGAATAGATTCTCTTAAATTTCTGCTCTTAGGCCTCTTTTCTTTCTTATCTTCATAAGCGATATCGTGAAATCAAAATCCTTCTTCAAATTTACACTGCTCGAAGATGATGGAACATAATCAAATTTCTTCCCCGAAAATATGGTGAGGATCGCGAGCGAAATAATCGCGAATCAGTCTTTCGTTCCGGCTAGTAGCAAATAAGATAAGAATGGATGTCAATTAGCCTAAAATAAACCATTCTCCTAAAATGAAAACACCATTCCTAGCGTTTTGATAAGCATTAGAAATACTCGAAAATTTCAAAGCCATGAATTTCTGGGAATAATCCTAACGAAAATTTCACCCTCAAATCATTTGGAAAATTTGCGTATAAAGCTTTCCAAATCCATCGGAAGTATATACCAAGTAGAGCATACTTTACCAAGAGAAACTCTGAAAGTCCTTCACAGTGCACTGATCCACCTGTACATTCAATACTGCGTTAAAGCGAGGCACGACAGACAAAAGAGACAGAATACTCACATTGTAGGTAGATGATAGCTTTTCCAACTTGGAATATAGCGCCCATACACATAATTCATTCAAGAGCCTAAAAATTCTGAAGATGCCTCATTACTGTAATTTTTCTCAACTACGGAAGTACGCTCATACTCCCTTATTATTTATAAGCCTGGTCTCAAAACAATGGTTTTGCTTGTACCAAATTATAAAATTCCACAATTCTTGATGTTTGGGTTGACTCTACCTACTCCGGCCTTCAGAAGTAAGCTTGAAACTTACGTGCGTTCATATTGCTACACGAATGAAAAGTAAATAAGCAAAAATAAAAGATGGAAAAAACTAACAAAATCATACAACGTTTGAACAACGCATCGTATTTCCACACTATTCTTCACAATGAAAATATCAGAAGGATAAACCTCGAACTACAAAGCTACCATTACAAACGAGACATCTGATGAAGGAAATCGTATATATATATATATATAGACAAAAGTACCAAACTGCCCTTTCTCCTAGCTTAGCATTATCAAATATTTATCATATGCTTGAATAGCGCAAGGAAACATAAGAACACTAAATTATTTACTGAAGAATATAATTATCTCTTATTTGGCTCATCATTTGCCCATCGTGCTGATTGAACGGCAGCGTTATTATAGCTTTTTGGCTGACAGTGCTAACATTGTCGTCTGTTAGGTATTAATTATATTCTGATGACTTACTCGTAACATCGGGCATGCTCGTGGTAAATGAATCACACACATTCGTCTCACGCTTTTAAAATGAACTTCTAAAAACCTTTCCCTTTTTCTATGTTTTTTTTTGCCCGGTCATCTCCCCTCCACTTCACTTGTTTTCAACTATTTCACTGTTTTGAACAAGTTTCCTTACGCCGACAAATAAAAATATTGTAAGTAATAAAGATGCGAGTTCTAGTTAAAATGTTAAGACAAAAGTGATCTCGCGTTTCACTCACCAATTGTTGTGATGAGGATGATGGAGTAGAAGAGGGCCCCAGCGAAGGTCCATTGCTTGGGCTCGCTTGACTCGATGCCGTCCCAGCCCTCTTGTTTGATGGCCCTGATGAGGCTGTTCTCAAAGTCCTTGAGCGTCTCCCGGGCCCGCTGGCTCCACTCAACCTCCTCCAGCATGTGCATGTCGTTGGTGATGTCCCACAATCTGTCCGTCACCTGCGCGACGCAGTCATAACCGCTGATAATATTTCATAGCACAACTAAGAACATTTCAAAAAAATTATTGGTTCTACCATCTTGCTCTGGTTATTTAAACTCTTTGTCAAATGAGACGCTGAATGACACCAGAAAATTTTCTGAAGCCAGTGAAAATGAAAATACCCGAGCATTTCTCGCTATCTACTAAACACCAACTATTTTCAGAAAAGGGAACATAGTTTACAGACGAAAAAGGTTGCTCAGTTGTTCTCTCGAGTACTTGATATTCCATAGACGAGCAGAAGGTAACTTTACCACTCGGTTCGCACTGTTAAGTTTTGAAGCTGTCATGAGAAGTTGCAGGAGATACGAAGGATGTAGATAGTATTTCCGTTGTGTCAAGACCCGATCCAGCGTGACATTTAAATTTCTGAATGTGAGAAGTCAGAAAATATGTCAATAAAAGTACATATCAACAATTATATGCGAAGAAAGATAAAGCTAGAATACCTAACGACACCGGAACCAATATTTTGCTCGAAGCAATTAACAAAACGATAGAAATGACGTTTGGTAAATGTCATTTCTAGCGAGCTCGGCGTTTGCTCGGCTGCTGCTGCTGTGTAACGAAGCAGCTGTGGTAGAGAAGATCACGGGGTGATATCCAGATCGATATTTGGCTTTTCTAATTGCATGCTTTAAGTGTCGAGTGTCAATTTTTATTTCTTTCACAAAAAGGGTCTGAATAACCAAAATAACTTGAGAGGTTCGTTTTCGTGTTTTGGGATTGTAAGTTCACTCCTGACTCATGGTGACCCTGAGGATTCGATTTATAATTTAAGATTTTCATTTTACAGTACAATGTTCTCTTCAGTGAAGGAAGTTTACGTATTGTGTTGTTGTCCTCTAATGTGTTTTTCTGTGTTCAAATTTTTCATTTCTCAGCCTAAAATGGTGTAAGTTGATGGTGCTCTTTTCAATACGGTTTCTTCCAACCAAACCCAACCGACCGTAGTAGCTGCGCAAATGCAGTTGTCGTGTTAAGAAAATCGTACAGTAGAACATTTCTTGAGTTATCTTTAGATGAGACAACATAGATGCCAATATTTATGAACAATATTAACGTAACAGAGATAATCTGAAAGAAAATCGTTTAGTTTAGTCACAGAAATATTTTACACTTAAAACAGGATGTAAATAATTGACAAATCTAAATTTAAACATCCATTCTGAAAATCAGACACTTCATATGTACTAACATGATATGATTTGAATATCATGTGGGAACAGGCTCATTGGATCCTAATAAACACAATTACAAAGCAGGCTGGCATAGTCATCAAAAGCACTTATCGTTAACGGATCAATGTTACCGAGCCTTCTTCACAAGCTTACCGTTTTTACTATGAGTCTCGCCAGTGACTTTGAAGAGCAAAACGATTACGTTTCACCTACTGACAATTAAGGCGTATGAAAACGACTCACCTTTTCACGCACAGTAGACATATTTTTCTTGACTTGCACCTCATGTTCAGCTTCGAGCTTAGCGAAGGTGACGGCCCCGACTATGGTGTAGCCGACCACGAGCGACACCAGGCCGATGTGGCTCAGCAGGAACTTGAGAATACTCTTGAGGTAGCCTAGGCACGTGTCGCAACTCCCAGAGGAGCTTTCGTGCATCTTGCCTTGCTTGGATTATAAGGTAAATTTTAACAACACAAAATTGCGAGACATGAAATTACAGGACATGGAAATGACGAGATTGGAAGTTACGAGACCTACGATACCACCTGCCGCAATCGCAACCTTCAAAACATTCCTGGATACTTTTATATAAAACATTCTCTCACGACAATGGTTTAGGGTAAGTTACAATTAATTCATCCAACATTATTCTCTATGCCACTCATACTCATTTCCATAATATAATTTCATCAAGTGGAAAGCAATCGCTTTTTAGTTTCAATAGGCCTTGTATATTTCTGGGCGCAGTTGAACTTTATAAAAAGTTTTACTCGAGAATAGTTTCAACACAAATTAGCAAATATTACTTAGGCCCTCCTTAAGTAGAAAAACCTGAGATTGAAGCAGGTTTGACATTCAATGTCATTATTCTGTATTTGGTAAAGTAATGAACTTTTTACTGTGTATGTTTGTCATGATTTAAGGATGGTAAAACTTTAAGTACGTTTTTTTCGGTTGAGGCATGCTTCAGTTACTCTTAGTGGCAATTTATATTTTTTGGATTGTGTTTGAGTCTCGCGTTTTGGAAAGAGAAAAAATTACAGATATACAAAGTGATAACTCTGAAAAATAATAGTGTGTCGTGTAAAAAAGGTCTGTTCGTAAAAATTATGCAGGTAACGGAGAAAATACACTTTTACCATCATTTAAAATACAATTTTATGATGCATCCAACATGCATGTGTTCTTATATTAAAGGTATTTATATTTTGAATATACTATCGCCTGACCTAAATTTAAGATATGTTAAGTTTGTCGTAGTATTGGTGGCTACAAAATATATGCGGAGAAAATACAGTAAAAACCCCATTTCAGCATTCTGCACCACAGCCATAAAGACGTCAGTATCTTCAGCAGTCTGTAACTAAGAAATTAAATTTTTCAATCGGAAACTCCGTGAAAATTTTCTTACGTGTCCGACAGTAAATTCCGCTACGTGTACTAGAGATTTTATTCCCAAGCTCATCCACGTGTCAGTGAACACTACGAGACATTTGCCTTGCACCCATTGGTTGGACCTCACAAAGGCACTCGGGAGAGCAAGGCGTCACCGCACACACTCGCACCACAGGCTCACTGCGACCAGCAGTACGTGCTCGGGTCCGTCGAGTGTACTTGGCAACCGCAAGTGTATTTTATAGCGGCGAGAGTCGTGCCGCGATGCTATATCGATGCACCAAGTAGAAGGCTCATAATTCACAGCCACTTCGGCACCAGCGCCACGTCTCAATCTCGAATGGTTTTGAAATGTATTCACCTCGGCTCCAATGTATGGATTTTGTTGAAAACTGACAGAGGACAAAAAATGAAACGCGCTTTTGATCAAACGAGTTTATTCGGCTGCAGGTGGTAAACTTACTAGTCCCCTTGTGTGGCTCAGCCTAGGGCAGTATACATGGTAGTATATCAACGACCATGCCATGGCGCCGCTGCCGGACCTCTCGTTAAATTTTTGCATTTCTATACTGGGAGCCATGAGCTTTGTCTCGCATCTTGAAGGAGTACTTGTAGATCCTGGTAAAGATTTCTCGTAAAAGTTGAGATCTATCCAGTGATCATTATCGAGTATGTATTGAAGACTCGACATTGAATCTTTAGAACTTATGGCAGCCAGAGGCAGAGTCGATGGCTCATTCCTCCGCATGCCTCTGACGAGAACTCATTTGAAGTTTTCCTTTGAATCAAAGCTGAGAGTATTCGCTTATTTAGATTTCTTTCATTTGCTCTCTATTTTATTTCTCGTGGGTCGGAACGTGAATTTAGGTCCATCGCCAAGTATCTACTGAGATTGTTGTATGGGATTTATGGAATTTCTAAAAGCATAATCTTGACTTCACCTCGAGTGAATCAGTTCCTGTTTTTATAAAAAGGATAACATTATCGTTTTGCACTATTAAAGACTATGTTTAGGCCCGAATTAAAAAACCACGCTACCAATCTGGACAGCCAATTTACTTCATAGCTAAAGATTGCCACTGAAATAAACGCTTTGTGCTCAATAGCCGTGGGGTCGAAATGCTTCGTTAAAGAGTTACAGGGATTTGAAATTGGAACCGTATTGAAAAAAGTCAAACTTTGAGAGTGGCAAGGAAATGAAATGTAAAAGTTAGGAAAAACTTATATTGTGAACAAAAGAAAAAGGAGAACACACCTCGTGCACAGCTTCTCCGTTCCCTACAGTCCATACCACGGTGTACATACTGTAGGTCCACACCATGTCCACACTACATGCTCCCATCTCTTCGCTCTCTTCAGATCATCTTTTTGTGGCTAGAAGTCTCAAGTTAATATAAATACCGCATTTTTTCTATCAACTTTCAACATTACGTTACCCAACACATCATTTCCTTATATTATTGTCAATCGTTTGTATAAGAAAACTCATACATTCGTTGGGTGGCTTAAAGCATGTGCTTTGAGGTTGTTAACTTAGTTCTGTTTGTAATGTTTGCATGAAAAACTATCAAATTTCTGCCATTTTGACCTTTTAGCTCTGAATATAAATTATTTACTTCAAACCATTTCACTCTTTCAACATTATTCTCTGATGTCACCAGAGCCAACGCTCATATGTCAATGTACGTGGAGAATGTTAAAAACGTTTCTCCTCACTGTGTTCATATTTATACAGTTTTTATTACATTTATTTATTAACGTCAAACTTAGAATAACTTGTTATGGGAATGCATTTTATATTGTACCTCAATCTCTTAAACAAGCGTTGATGTGGGCTGTTATGACACCCGCATATCTTTATGAACTAAGGACCTTTATTTTAAGCCATTTAAAAGGCAATGTAATTCATCTTATGTATCAATTTTATAGAACTTAAAGGGTTTTCTTTGCTTATTCATGTGTTACACAGGTATTGATATCATCGTGTGGCAATTTCTCATTTTTGGTTTTCGAGAGTAAATTATGAGTTATGACAACATCACTTAGATATGCAATTTTACGAATTGCTTCCATCGTTTTGCAAAATGTTTTAGTTAGCATTATCAATCAATCCTTTTCATATATCTGACTCCTGTGCACTCTACTGCGTCAGCATTATTTCTGTAGGAAATATAAATTTGTGTCCTGCAAAGATATTTTATTTTCTCCAAGCTCGACATTTGGCATACTAGTTGATACGTAGGAGTGTAAAGATAGTTCCGAATGTTGACCTCATAGTCTTAAATTAGTCGCAGAACTATTCAATTTCATACATTTTACTTTTAACATTAATTCCTGATATCGCAAAATCATAAGCTAGTATTTTAATGTAAGTACTTGTTAATAAAGAGTGTTTTAAATAATAAATCGTCGCTGGTATTATTATTTTTTTAACTTTTATATAAAGGCATTATCAAACCTAGATGACGCAACAAATGAAATGCATTTTTCCATGCTTTTCTCTCAATCATTTGTTTCGACTATTGCCACGGGTATTACGATACCCATGTGTGTTTTTCATTTAAGGATCTTTATGTTGAGATATTTTAACATCCGATGATGGTTTTTATGTCATCATTCATTGGAAATAATCTATTTTTTTTTTTGATGGAGGTAGAGAGATGAGAACACTCAACTGTTGGGCTTTATGAATGTTAAATCTTTCTGGTATTATGGTCCAACAGAGTTTTCTTAATAGAGGGGTTGCATGATCGTGTTTTCTGAAATTAATTACCTTTA
>JACJUY010006021.1:26653-43813 GCA_014220935.1 Platorchestia sp. MABIK | reverse complement strand
TTTTACGAGTCTTTTACAGTCTCGAGAATACATTTTAATGAAAAATGTTTAATACCATTTTCCTGGTTCTCTCTTTTTTATTGAAAATAAATTTATATTAAGAATAAAGTGTCTATCTTCCTCACAATAGATTTTAACTCTATTTCCTTTCATTTCTAGTATCATGCAATACTCACTCCTGATAAACGCGCTTACATAAGTCAACTCAAATTCATCTGAATATCAATAATATCATTCCATGAATCACATCTATCTTATAAAATATTTTGGTGATTACTATTTTCAGCGAGCTATTTTATGTCTCGTAATGTATTGATTATTTCAAAAAATCTATACGTTCATTTCAATATCGGTGCGAGAAATGATTAAGTTTGTTTCATTTAAAAAATGGTTAAGGTTTGTTTCGCATTTTTATAACTTATAGAAAACAAAGAGAGTGCATTCCCACGGTTTTGTTCTAAGTTTATTCTTTCAAGGTCATAAATACTTCCACACCTATTATGATATTTTCACCAATTAAATTTTAATACCTTCAAATTGCGAAATTTTCAAATCCACCATGTTGACTTTGTGTGTTAATTTTTTCTAAGTGAATTATTCTTTCCTCATTTTCTTTCTTCAATCGAATTAACTTCAATTTTAATTCGCCGATGCCACTCACCTTCGTAACTTTGTCTTGCTTGAGGGAAACTAAAGGCAACATTTTTCTGTGTACAATCTTAAAAAGACTGTTATTGCCCTCCCCACTTTCACCTCCTCGCCACTGGGGCAGTGCGGCATTTTCGCACTTTTACATGCGGACACCTTGGAATGCTGTGCTGAGCTGGACACTGGCAGGAGACACGGTCATGCGGCCTGGGCGCTGCCATCTGACGTGGACGTTGACGCTGACGCTGTATCAGGTCATGATGGTCGTCACGTGAAGTGTCATAGACTGGACCTGCAGAAGCTGAGAGGAACCAAACAGGATCTTCATCTTTTTATTACCCCACAAGAAAACACCTCCATGCACTATCCTTTTCGTACTATACTAATGAGTTGGTCGGTAACGAGTGCCAGACAACAGATAAAGTTGAGTAAAATCCCTTGTCTTCTGACCGTGTCCACGCCTGGAGATCTGTAAGTGCTCACAAAAATTCCAGCTATACATTTCCTACACTTGCACTGATACAACACATCAGCTGGGGTTGGTGGTTGCTCTAACTGTAACCAAATTTGCTCGTATTCTTAAACTTATCCACAAGAGAAAGCACTCCTCCTTGCTAGTTAGAACATGTGATGAATTTCTTTCGCAGTATAACTAGAAGGAGTGCGAGCTTATAAAAGAAACGAATTCATTCGGCTTAACTGCAACCTCGCACCACTTCAAGATTGTGTGATTCGCTCAGTTCATTTATTTAACCTTTGAGTGACATAGCTTCTGTGGGTTCTCAGTATAAACTTCAAATGTTTTAGATACAGCAATTCATTACGGAAATAACCTAGCTCAGTATTTGAATTACACTAGCTACCAGTGATCACTTAAAAATTTCAAATTATTTAACCATTTATAATAATCATTCTGTTCTCAACCTAGCTGATTTCTGACTACCCAGGGATAATTTTCAATTGAATATTGGGCGGGAAAATGTAACACGATAAAAAAATACTTGTTCTACGAAAGCTTTACCATCTAACAAATTAAAATTAGAATCCAAATCAGAGAGCCCACAAACCACACTACACACAGTTATGTCGACACTGCCTTGAGCGCTAGTCAATTTTCCCTCATCCCTCCCCACTCCCCTCACCCGCCTCCTCGCGCCACGCTCACCACGTGACACTTGGACCGCATTCACACTCAGACTCTCTTGAACTTTCTCCACACGCCTACGCTTCGCTCCAGCTTATAAATAGCCAATAAGTTTCAGTCACAACTTCTCAGACTGCAGCACAAGTTGGCACTTAAAACTTCTAAAATGACACGCGACCATGTTCATTGGGCGACCTTCAGGCACACATACGCTCATCAACATGCGCACGAGTACACACATACCCACATACATATATAAATACACATACATAGAAAGTACATTTACATACACATAACACACACTGTATTTCCTCATACATGCACATCGCACATGTTATTAAACAATTTTGATACAAGGTCACACACGCTTAAATGATTTTTATACAAGAGAGCACACACGCTACACGCTGCGTGCCTTGCTACACGCCCCGCAACTGCCCTGAAGACTGCCCTGCTCTGCCTGCTGCGTCCTATTGATTGCTGGTGTGTGGAGTGTAGCGGGGAGTGTGGAGTGAGGGAGGGAGTGTGGAGTACGGGACGGAGTGTAGAGTTAGATTGTGGTGAGTGACGGAGGGAGTGTAGAGTGAAATAGGAAGTGTAGAATGTTGTAAGGGGGTGTGTGGCAAAAGAGGGAGGGTGAACTGTGGGTGGGATTTTGGAGTGAAATAAGGAGTGTGAAGTGCAGGCGGGATAGAGTGTGGAGTAATGGACGGAAATGGAGTGTGGGAGGGAGTGGGGAGCGTGATGTGAGGAAGTGTGCGTGGAGTGTGAGAATGAGTGTGGCGCACGAGAGGGAATGGGAGAGAGAAAAGAGTGTGTAGAGAAAGAAGGAGTGTGGCGTAAAAGAGGAAGAGCGTAGTGTAGAAGGAAGTGTAGAGTATGGAAGACCGTGTGAAGAGTGGGAAGGAGCATAAAGCGAGGAAGGGAGCGTGAGGTAGAGCGTTTGGAGCGAGAGGACGCAGCTATCATTTACAGGCACAAAGTAAAATTCAACTCTTCACTGAGCTTCACTGACTAGCGGCAGTGTTGTAAGGCCACGTCTTGCACGTCCAACGCCATCCCTCCACCTCACCTGTCTTATGACAACCCTATACCTATCTCGTTTACCACCCTTCCACCACCATCTGTCTTATACCATCCTTTTAACTTGTCTATCGTTTACCACCGTTCCATCCCCTCCTGTCCTATACCACCTTTCTGCCCTCGGTTTACCCCTCTTCTATCTGTCATACCTACTATCCTTGTCCCTCATTCACCGCACATCTTTTCTTTCCATGCTATCTATGCATACCCTTATTTTGTCTACGTTACCTACTACCCATGTCATTTATTCCATCGACGTTACCTACTACCTATGTAACCTATTCCATCCTCGTTATCTGCTACCTACGTCACCTCTTTCATCCAAGTCACCGATTTTTCACCTGCCTCTTAAATCTATCCAACCTATACCATCTATGCCACATATTTTCCCCTACCTATTCCACCCTTACTACTTATAACAACCATGTCATCTATTCCATCTTTACTACTGATAACATCCACGTCACCTATTTGTGACCAACAGCTTCCATTCATGCTATTTATACCATCCATGTCACCTGTACGATCCCCGTTTCTTACTACTACCCGTGTCGCCTCTTCAAATTAACATCGCTTTTTGTCACTGCTTATATCATGCACGTAACTTTGATCATTCCTCTAATTAATTATTCACAAGTTATGATCCAAAAGCAATGATCTTCTATTTATCTATTTCACTTGCAGAATTTCGTACAATTTTGAAATTTTCCTCCATCTTCCACATGACCACTTGTCATCAATGATTCCAACAATGAAGTCGTACAACGGGGATTTTTTTTGTCAAATTTCCTGCAAGAACAAAAAGCTTACTGCGCAAATGTGTCACATGTCAAACGGTGATAAATCATCGATGCCACTCTGTCGGCGCAGTGAGATAAAACAAGTATTAGAAGAATAATTCAAAATTCAGTAGTTTCTGAAGAAGTTACACCTCGAAACTTCCATAATAGGTCAAATATATGTGCGTTATCATCCGGAACTGAGAATGAAAATTACAATATTTTTAAGAATAACAGAAATTTGTGAACAATACATAGAATGCCAAGTTGAAAAAGAGTTAGACACCATCTGAAGGAAGATTAAATTATGTAATATCTACAAAATTCGATGGCTAAATATACCAGAAACTTGAAGAAAAACCTAAATGGAGAGGGATGAAAAGTTATCAGGAGATTTTTGCGTTAGGCTTAAAGTGGCAGCCTGTCTTTGAGTTATCTTTAGGAAATCACGTTATTTCTGCTCACACTGCAAAAATAAGCTATCAGAATATTTGCGGGAATTTGAATGTCTCTTAAAGCGCTGTGGGCTAAATTACGAAGAAATGCAAGATGACTGGAACCACAGTAAATTTTTTAAGATCTGAGGCACTGAGCAAAATCTCTGTAGAAATATCACAAATATTGATGCCTAATGTTTAAACTTTTCCGTTTGTCACAAGAGCCATACAGATGCCATAACATATTTCTGTGAAAGAAAAATTGATGAACAACAGCGGCGAAAACTCAAATCAAGGTAAAGGTTCCCATTTCTTTGGGATGTCCTGATCTGACCACTGTTATCAGGTGTTAGGATTCGAGTGTTGCCTGCTGTTATTACTCCGTTGTCCTGCATAAGGTGTTATATGCCTACTTTTGCATGGCTCGAATTAAGTTCTTTTGTGAATCACTTCAATGAGTTATTTAGTTATCGCCGCCAGCGGCCTCAAATGAGACAATTTACGCTGATAAATGATAAATTTATCTTCAATCGTCAGGCTTAAATAATTAATTTTGAAAAGCATGTTCAGTTTTTCAATATGGCCGAAAAAGTTATCACTGATCCGTCCATGTTTAGTTTCGTGGGTAATATTTCATGACTAGTGTGTACGGCCCGCCAAAAACGACGGGATTCCATAGCTTTCTATGTAGAAGAACTTCTCAGATGTGGATGACAAACAAATATATCCATCCTAACAGTATCCATCATTAAAAATATTCTTGTACTTGTGCACTGGTGAAATCACATCACAGATACGGTCATTATACCTATCCTTATGAGCGTGACAGAGAAATGGAAGGAGCGGACTCCAAACAAATAAACCAAGGGTATAACTAGGTATTAGCAGGACTCATGGAAATTCCACTGACAATGTCATCGTTAAGCTAAGTAGACCCGTGAAAATATTCCATCAACATTACTTACCTATCCTAACCTATCATGTCCTAACCGAATCTATCCTGATAAAATGACAAACATATCAATGCATGTAAGGGCCATCTTTCAATACACTGAGGAATTTGGTATCCATGATACCGCAAACTCAGACATCCTATGTTTCTTACGAAGCGGACACCAATCAGATATATAAATAAATATATAAATAAACGCACAATGGATATTATTAGGTTAGATTATCGCCTCTCTTTTTGTCATTTTAGTCACTTTGTATCCCTCTCTCTCTCTTCAAAACTTGCAAAGGAATTTAAAATCACAAAAGATAACTTATTGCACTATTGAGCTTGCCGAACGAGGGTGCATGATGTATCACAAGGCCAATGAAAGCGAAGCACATTTAGACAAGATAGTGATTGTGTTGAACTTCTCTAGCAACTTCCTACGTGATATCGATAATGCGAAGACGATGTAGCTGGACATAGAATTTTATTGGACTCGTTCAAGATATTAAGGTGAAATTTATCTTCCCATCTTCGAAGTCTTTATATAGGAATAACTCACCGATGATGAGACTGAGTCGATAATGCCCTGTCCAACTGATTCATATCCACGTTGAGAAAAATATTGAATCACCATCAATTAGAGGTGATCCATGACAACCTCTTCTTGTGAGTTAACTTGACCACGGCTCCCCACCAATGAATGCCCTGGCGGGAGCCGAGCACTCCGTACGTCACTGAGAACAAACGTTTTACGAACGGCTAGGATCATACTTGTAAATTAATTAGTGGAAATATCTACAATAATGTCCAATTTCTACACTATGAATAAATTCTTATTTGATAAAAAGTAATAATACATGGAAGTATTTTCTTTGAAGCGATGAGGCAACTCGTTGACGGAACACCCATCACAAGAGACGGATGGGGGGCAGGTTGGAGGTGGGTGTGCACGGCAGCAGTAACAGCAATGTCGGCATTCCTCAGATGAGGGCTAGCTGACACGCCGACGTTCTTCGTATTAAATATTCATGATGTGAGAAATCTTATGAAGGATCATACGGTACATCGTTCAGTTGTTTTGTTGTTTGTCGAGGACACATCTCAACGTCGTGGTTCTTTTCAAAGCATAATGGAGATGATTGAATTGCGACTTCGACTTGAAAATTTTTTACGGAGCGGGAACATTAGTACATGAATATTTATTGTAAATTAAAATTGACCTGTAGAATAAATAGCCTTTTCTTCGCAGCGTTCATGTTACTCACGCATATGTTGGAAGTTATGCGGTAACCCCAACACTATCTCCTAATAAGAACCCAATATATGACGAATGTTATTAAAAAACAGATTACCACTTGCAGGAGCAAATTGAGAGCACGATGATGGTTTTCTTTAACAAATTTGTAGTCCGGTGAAATTAAGATAGAGTGCTATGGCCCATAATGATGTCATTCACGATTGGGGAAAAGATGGACAAGCCTACACGAAAAGAACACCTTCCAAACAGTGAAACATTGTGGCAGAAGCAAAATGGTATGGGGTTTCTTTGCATTAGCGGTTCAACACAATTTGAAGTAACCGAAGAAACTATGGGTAAAGATAAATATCTATAGATTTCAAAACATAACTTGCAAAAACTGCTGAGGAACTGGATACTGGATACGAATGGCTTTTTTGATGGGATCCAGCCAAGGAATTCGTGAATAATTGGAAAGCAGCATCAAGGTACAAACATGGTTTAATCAATCCCCGAATTTAAATTCAGTGGGAAAAAAAGTTACACAAAATTCAGATCCACGCAAGATGACCCATGCACCAACCTCCAAATCTCACAGCTCCATTCATCACATTTTCTGTTAAACGGCACAAATTCTGCATATGCGTCTAAAATTCCGCTTTTGTTCCTCAGTTGTGTTTCTTGGTACTCGTTGTTGACGATGTGTAGCTTTCATAGTTATGTGACATTGACAACTGCTTCAAAATAAGAGTTTTTATCTGACCAAATACCTGTTTCACCCCACTTTGTCAGGTGATTTTACAACTGAAACTTGACTTATCGCTCTTTTTCAATAACCTACTCAAATAGGTTTCTTTATCATAGCTTCAAAATATTTCTTCGGTTATTCAGCGGCCAGTGACGAATTAACACTATTAATGAAAGGGGAAGGGTGTGTTTTACCGCAAATAACAGTGAATATAATCGTGAAACTTGAGTAAACTGCTCACATAGCATTGAGTATACTCTACGGAAAATCAATCTAACATTTAAGTTCCTTTCATGCAGTCAAAAAAGTCTACGCAAATCAAAACAAATATTTAACTTACTCCTAACATTGCAAAAGAAACACGGATCCCTTCATAAATGTTTAAGCTACTTATCATATATTTCACATGACACACGATGATAATGGACTAAAGAAATTTTTGCACAACATCAGCTAATTTTGTGTCGTCAGTGAAGATTATGCGAACAATACCAGCAGATAACTGCGACCTGTTGGCTCACGGCAGGCCGGAGTCGTTCGGTCGCAAGAGACACGGGTGAACAAATTCCTCTAGACATACTCTGATGACGCCCGCCAGACATACCTGCATGGCAACTCGTATCAAATATCCTCTGGCAAGAAGAAAAGAAAGCATACCTGCAGGGGCATTCATTATAGGTAAGCACATAAAAAGGCGAAGTTGCGGAGGTGCATAAAAGAGGCAAAGTTTTACATGTGACTCCTCAGTGTTAGCAGAATCGTCAGAAAGATGAGTAATGGAAAATATTAACTTGAAGCAAGCACATTTTTCTAGTATCTGATGCCAGCAGTGCGCTGATCAACTGCTGCCTTTATCAAGAGTATATAAATTGCATGGTTCATGCATTCTGTCATCGTGCGTGTACTAGGAGAGGCAAGTCCGGCAAGTACAGAGGCCGCTTACTTTACTATTCCACCTGATCCTCTCACAGTATCACAGTGAACCGAATGATAAAACGGTTACCACAGCATTTTTCTACTAAATACAAAGGCTACGGCAATATTTTCGCAGCAAAGACTTTAACGCCTTGACTACGTGAGCATAGTTGCTACGATTGGTTAATGCTAGGTTGTTATAGTTGAGTTAGAAAAACGGCTGTACTGCTCGAATATATTTCTATATTTTTCAAAAAGAGTGAAAAATTTCATAGGATGATAATATTTCACCTCATACTCTAAACTTATTCTGAAAAAGAAGGCAGTGAAATAATTGAAATGCTGTTGATTTATCCCGTACGTAAATGAGTAATTACCTAGAGATACACATGTGTCCCAGTACGTAGTCATCGTGTTAATTACTCATAGGTCGTCTTTATAATGCTAAAATGTTAGGTTCTTCCAGTTCTCTCAGGAAGCCTAGCACTTCTTTACCAGGTGAAATTAATTGAGGTATTCAGGCAGCTGCAAAATTTATTTTCGATGGCCTACATCTTTCAGACCTAGGAAGGAGAGCATGAGCTCAACGTACATCTGGCAGAGCCGAGCTATTGACCAGTGCATGGCACGAAAAAGAATCATGTTAAGCGATGCCATAGAGAGCAAAGTTGTGTACCTGGGCCCCTCGCACCAGACGCATCCTCGACCCCTGCAGTGCAAAACTGCTCTTATTTCATCAGTGCATAAACAGAGAATTAACAAGCATCAGAAGAGGCAGGCAGAGAGGAGGAGTTGTCGTACAGCGCTCGACACAAGGCTGCGTTTTAATGTAGCTCGCTTGGAGCTACATTGCGTTCTATTGTAAAATATTAATATTGCTCTCCATGCGACTTGTTTGCAAGCTTTTTCTTGATTGAATTGTCGGCGTGTGCAGGCTGTCCACAGCAACGAGACACATGAGCCCCTGCGTCTGCAGTTGCGCAATTCTTCTTCAGAATTAAATCATTCATTCCTGCAACGATAGGCGTACTAGTCTAGCATTCATTTTTAAGTATTGATGGGACATGCTTTTGTGCAATTTTTTTTCGAAATACTGAACGTTGAGAAATTAATCTTACAACGAACACATCACAAAATGATGCTACGCATCACAGATTTGTTATTTTTATAATGATTTACAAACGATCAGAATCCTTATGTTCCACCATTTAAAATGAAATTATGTGTTACTAAGATTCTATAAGAAGAATTAAAAGTTGCACTTCTAGTGTGTCACTGAGGATCTCAGTAACTAAGATCTATTTTTCTGTGGTGCGTGCCAGCGCTGGGAGAGATGTCTTCTTCTAAGGTGCTACTCAGCTGCATTTTGTTACTCGATGTTCGTCATACGGATCTCACGGAGTGCAGCTCTACTTATTCTGTTTGCTCCTCCAGGATTACGGCGGCGGAATAAAATGAAAATGATCTTGCGCGGATCAGTAGAGCTGTGACTGNCATAGGGCACAATACAACACCCTGCTCTTAGTAATAACATAGGGCACAATACAACACCCTGCTCTTAGTAATAACATGGGGCACAATACAACACCCTTATTATTAACCAAACAACAGAGGTCAGCCTAAGTTTCAGCTTGGGACCTCACACCTTCCACCTGAGAGCAGTAATTTACATAATTGCAATAGTTATGTCTGCAGAGGGGTACCCAGGAAAGAACATAAGACAGCTCTATAATGCCTAGATGCTGTAAAACTACACATTGGCATTTATTTTCCCTATTTGAACTGTTTCTAATTACTCTTACTATATTTAAATCTTCCTTAATAAAATGCTACTCCACTAATTTCTCTCCAACAATCCCGAGGCACCTGCAGTGTCAAGAAGACAGTTGAGCAATTTTTAGAACTGTACACTTGACAAAACTGCAGTAAAATTTTACATGGGATGTTTACAAGAAATGCATCCAATGATTCTAAACAATATGGCTCTATGACTGTGCATAAAAATTCAAATATGACATATTTCTTCACCTTTTAGCCCTGGAAATGCACCTAGATAAGTATCCATCAGTATACAAAGGCCTATTCCTTCCTCCTAGAAGGAGTAGCCAACTACAAAGAACCAGAGACCCCTACCCTTTTGTTAAATAACCTACAATCACCCCATCTATTGAGGAGCTCTTCTACAACATGACCTAAGAGCACAACACTGAATTTCCCCAGCTATTTCATAACATTCTTTACTCACAAATTATAAGCAGCAAAGCTGAGTCAATCCAGAGAGACGACAACCTACCCACACTGACCGAGAACTACTAGAACAAAAAATTAAATAACCATGCTAGAACAAAAAATAAAATTGCAATGCTGGAATGATATTGTACTGTAGATAATGAAACTCTGTGGATATATTTTGTGGACACCCCAATGCCATAATCAATTGCTATAATTTTAATGGGATAAATTTAATGCCAACACCCGTCCATCCGTTCCTCCGTCCGTGTGACCCCCTCTTGATTATGGTATCCACAATACGCAATCGGCCCATTTTTAAAATAGAAATTTTCTATGGAGCTTCCTCTGTTGAAATCCATCATGTCGCTTTGATATTTTTAATTGATACTGCAAAAAAAAAAATTTTAAATTTGTTCGACCAGTAACCTTGCTACCACTGGGTGTGAGGCCCAAGATTTTGGAACTTGAGTTATTGTTTTTGAAATTGTGATTTTCTTGAAAAGCTTTGAAGAGATAACAGACATTTCAAAATAAAATTCCGTCAAAAGAGGCCACCAAAGATAGAAATGTGTCCAACTGCAAGAGAGAAGTAGCAAGACTCCGACAGCAAGAAAAACACCGAAGACGATCGGATGACAACGCAAAATGGCAAGACGAAGCAATGTTGCTCGCCAACGGAAAGCTAGAGCTAATTTGACCTTTGACCGGCGTTTGGAAATTCTACGGAATAATGCAGAGCAACACCGAGTAGCTAAAGAGAGCTTAACACATGAAAGAAGCAAGGAAATTCATCGTCATAGCGCTGGACAACATTGAGTGGCACGAGAGAACTCAACTCAAGAAAGAAGGGGTAAAATTCTTCAGACTAATGCCGAACAGCATGGACTTGCACCAGCAAATTTTACTCAAGAAAAAAGGGATAAAATTCTTCAGATCAATGCGGACCAGCACGTGCGCACTAGTTGCTATAATTTTGATGGGATAATTTAGCTGCCAACACAGCAGCAGGTAAAACACCAACACTGTAGCATGGATACTGCAGGAAAGTAAGTAGCTACTCTAGCATGTTGACTGCAAGGGGATAAACTCAAGTTCAATATTCAACTCAAATTTAAAATCAAAAGTTGTTATCAATTTTAGAAAACCTAATATTAACTTGGTTCATTAAATCACTATCAAAAAAGGAGCACCGTCCGTCCATCCGTCTGTGCGTCACACCCACCAGCCAAAAGTGTGAGACGAGCGTATCTGCGATACAAGCTTCATCAACTCCACAATGATTTTTTTTTTTTCGGTACATTAACCCAGCAGATTCAGAGTCGGAATGAACATCACGTGTATTGGTAGGTTATTTTAGGTTGTATAAAATATCAGCAGTTGAGACTGAGCAAAGCATAGGAAAGGTATAAGATAGCATAGAAAATAGTGGGAAAGCCATGTTAAAGCTCAGTTGGTCTGCCACGTTATCACACTGTCAAGGAAGCTTAATGACCATTTTTGATGGGAGTTTCACCAGTGCACAAGATTAAGAGTATTTTAATTGTGGGTTCTGTTGGGTTGGATATATTTGTTTTTGATCCACATCTGAAGTGTGTTTTTTAGGAAATTATCAATTCCAGTCATTTATGACGGATTGCATACACCAAAAAACCGTACACCTCGACCTTCTCGCAGCGCCAGCAGCAAACATCACCTCCTCCCGCCCCCCTTTTAAAAAGACAGGGGCGTACTAGTAATAATAATAAAAAAAAAGCTGTTGGCAATTTTGAAATACCTAATATTAACTGTGTCCATTAAATACCATTAATCTTAAGATATTTTTACAGTTTTTCATACAACCCATTCATGGGTTGTTTCACAGCATGAAGAACTTGAGCACAGCCCATCGATGGTCGTATCACAAACGTGTCAAATCTTGCAATCATTTGCGGCAGGAAGTCATTCCACTTCAACATTTCTCAAGCTAAACCTAACCATCATTACGAGGGACTTGTTCACCAGCTGAGCAACACGTAGCATAATTGGAGGGCAAATATGCAGAGTGACCTAACTTCTGAATCAGAGGTCAAAACTGGAGAGTGGATTAAGTGATAATTTCACCTCATAGCAGTGCAGATGTCTTTCAGGCAGAATGGCCTAGTTCCTAGTTCAGTTCCTAGTTAGTAACTTGGCTAGGAGAAGCCAGTTTGGCAACCCTGCGATGAACACCACGCCTCTAACTTGAGTCTCCTAAAATTCTGTGTTTTGTGGGTTAGGCCACTCTGTATATTTGCCCTCCAATTGGTCTCTATAGACTGCAGAAAAAGCTCTTTCCAGCACCATGCTCACATTGTATATGGTGCATCAAACTGAATATGTTCCCCACATATTGAGCAATATGTGTATCACTAGGTAACTGCTCATTCATACACCAGTGTAAATGAATGACATTTCATTTACTTTGCACACTTTTAAACAATTCTATTACATGAGGTACGATGTATTTGCAAATGTATTTTTTTTATTTCTTAGGAAGGATGATAATGTATTTGAGCAATAAAAATTTTTTTTGACTCCTCACAACCAAACCAACCATTAACAACTGCAGTGAATATACCAACAGAGCGCTCCCTGGACAAGTATTATTGCTCCACTATATTGAATGCTCAACTTGCCTCCTTGGAATGGATTCCATTGTACAGTATGTCCCACAAAAACTTGAGCAGAATATTTATTTTCCTGTGTCAGTAATACCATCATAAGAATACCCATGTCAGTAATACCATCATAAGAATACCCATGTCAGCAATACCATCATAAGAATACCCGTGTCAGCAATACCATCATAAGAATACCCATGTCAGCAATACCATCATAAGAATACCCATGTCAGTAATACCATCATAAGAATACCCATGTCAGTAATACCATCATAAGAATACCCATGTCAGCAATACCATCATAAGAATACCCATGTCAGTAATACCATCATAAGAATACCCATGTCAGTAATACCATCATAAGAATACCCATGTCAGTAATACCATCATAAGAATACCCATGTCAGTAATACCATCATAAGAATACCCGTGTCAGTAATACCATCATAAGAATACCCGTGTCAGTAATACCATCATAAGAATACCCGTGTCAGTAATACCATCATAAGAATACCCGTGTCAGTAATACCATCATAAGAATACCCATGTCAGTAATACCATCATAAGAATACCCGTGTCAGTAATACCATCATAAGAATACCCGTGTCAATAATACCATCATAAGAATACCTGTGTCAGTACTACCATCATAAGAATACCCGTGTCAGTAATACCATCATAAGAATACCTGTATCAGTAATACCTTCCTAAGAATACCCATGTCAGTAATACCACCATAATTTTGCTTGAAATTAAATGATTATGTTATGATGGTATAACTGATAACAGAAAATAAATACTTGGTTTGGGTTTTTGTGACATATTGTATTATCATTGCAGAACTCAAGAGCACAACACAGATGCTGTTTGCTTTAGCTTGTGTGCATTTTGCTTTTCTGACCCTGTAACATGGATACCAGAGCACTACATAATGGGCGCAAATTTCTGTTTTGCAAACGTCATTTATTATTAAATTAGTTTCAGGCTCTCTAGCCATAACAGAAGCAATCTCAAAAGACAAAGAGAAAAGGCTATTTGTATGGGCAATAGATTTATATACAAGATGAGTTATCACACAAAAACAGGAAGTTTGGAAGGAAAAGAATCAAAAGACAAGGAAGGCATGAAAACTGCAGGAAACAAAGTGGGCACAAAAGATTAGGAGTTCTGAAGACATATTTAAGGCTGAGGTAACCCAGAGTTTCCTTATAGAGGGGCCAGTCTCCACAGCATAAGGCAGACAAAAATAATTAATCTATATTTACCACCTATTCTATGCTCCTTGATGGGTTGCAAGTTATTTATGGGTATTGAATAAAACTATCTAACCTAATAATACCCGTTGTGTGTTATTTATATATTTATTTATATATCTGTTTGGTGTCCGCTTCTTAAGAAACATAGGATGTCTGAGTTTGCGGTATCATGGATACCAAATTCTTCAGTGTATAGAAAGATGGCCTTCCATGCATTGATATGTTTTACATTTTATCAGGTGAGATTTGGTTGGGACATGATGGGTTAGGTTAGGTAAGTAATGTTGACGGAATTTTTTCACGGGTCCACTTAGCTTAACGATGACATTGTCAGGAATTTCCACAGGTCCTGCTACTACCTAATAATACCCTTGGTTTATTTGTTTGGAGTCCGCTCCTTCCATTTCTCTGTCACGCTCATAAGGATGGTTATAATGATCGTATCTGTGGTACGATTTCACCAGTGCACAAGTACAAGAATATTTTTTACCACGAGTACTGTTAGGATGGATATATTTGTTTTTCTTCCACATCTGAAAAATTTCTTCAAGAAAGTTATGGAATCCCGTCATTTTTGGCGAGCCGTGCCCACCAGTTTTTTATAAACGTAAAAAAAAATCCAAATGTAAACAGAGCTCTACAGGATAACTACAGCTCTAACTTTAAGGACCACATCTCTAACTAGGAAAAACCATGCTTCTAACCAAGAAAAAAAAATAGCAGAAACAAGTGAGAGCAGCACACAAAAAAATATAAGGTAGCAATACTCACAGGCCACAGTTCTAACTAGGAAAACAATATTCATCATTAGTGATGGCAGCAAGAGTAAGGCAGCAATACTCACCGCTACGAGGAGACCCAGCCGAGTTCCATGAATCCAGTAGAGCAGGCACGAGGTCTCATACAATTTTGCTGACCACTTCCCCCTGAGCACTGCGGCACTGCTGAGATTCTCACAACATTCACTGTACACTTTCCAATCACTGGTTACCTTACCCTTACGTTAAAATTTGGGTCGGGATCTTTCTCTCATCATAATACACTGTGAATATATGTACCAGCAAATTGGTTGCTTTCTTAACATGAATTTGACTTAGAATTAATCACCTTTCAAGAAGAAACAAACACAGTTTTTTCAAGAACAGCGCACTTCACCTTCAATTTTATACACCAAATTGTGTGAAAAGTGGGTTTTATAACACAAATGTATACCTACTCATTTACAGTAATATGTAAATACAAATAAGATGAAAGATAAATATAGCCTACAGGTTTACATAGATATGACAAAAAAAAATAAAACGAAATGTGAAGATGAGAAACACGCATAATTTTGCTCAAACTTGCAGTTGAACAACGACCAAACTCATCAAAATTTGAGAGAATTGAACAAACAAGTATATATTCCATCATAATCTCATAATTCTGATATCTATTCATTTAAAATATCACTGGGGTCAAGTGCTCAAAGCAAACAGACATCACTATCATATTAAATTTGTTATATAATTTATGTGTTTATAAAGCAAGTCAAAAATGCTATTTCCCCAAGTGCAGCAGAGAAAATTGCATTCAAATTATTCACGTTGGCAACTGTTCTGAATGGCAAAGATTCCAGATTAACTGAAGATCAAATGTACGCCATAAGAATTTTGAGCCTGGCTTTCCTTCTTCCAAATTTCCCTTCAACTATGAACATGAATATATTTGTTCTAATGTATCCATGAATTGGTGATTTGAAAACAATTTGCAAGGCAGAAAAGCTCAATCACAAATGTGCTCATTTAAATTGTATTTCCAGATCTGTTATTTAAATTTTTGTTGGGTGAATATAGATTATATAATCCAATAATATGCTCATCATTTTTTGAATTGGTGATTTAATAAGCAATAAAACATCTGGAACATTAACTTGTTCACTACATTTTGATATATAAATGTATTACAAGGAGCATTTCAGATAGATTATAGATTATTAGTTAGTTTAAGCCTCCCTATCCTCAACAAATGAGATCCAAAGAGAGGAAGGAAAAAGGCGCCATTAAGTATGGAGTTAAAGGAACGTGGAATCTATGCAGAAAGGGCATAGAAACAGTAAGATGAGAAAGAAGTTCATGAAACAAGATCAAAGTTGAAGAAGAAAGTAGTAGGTGTTGAAAAAACAGGACAGCAGTGAACCGAAAAAAAAGTTGGTCCGTAACAAAACAAAAACCTATGTTATTTTAACGAAAATAAAGCCTACCTAACCTTTAGCTCGGGCCCTCACATTGTCGCATTTCAGATAGACGTGGTATGTATTATGTCACTGTATATTTTAGGTTTTAATTCTAAAGTTTAATTCAACACCTCCATATTTGACAAAAAATATATTTCCTTCGTGTGAGAATTAAAATATTTAAGAACAAATCATCATTAGATTTTTCCTCAATAAGGAAGCATGGTTGTGACACAATAAAATGGCAAGATTATTGCAACCGTCTCTCAGGAAAAATTCCTCAAGTAGCAACCGCAGTGAATGTGTCAATTCTTTCAATGTGTCTAGGATATACATCTCAGTGCAAGACATGAAGTTTGAGACATTTTAATTCTTTTTCTATTATGTAAACAAACCTACTTAAATTCTATCCAAGCTTTGTGGCATATCATCAAATATTCATTTTTGATGGGTTTTGAGAGTTGGTTTCATTTGTAATAGGCATTTACTTTTTTATTTATAGCATTCTATAGCATTTCTCCTCAATATATTTAAAATGAACTCTAACATTTGTTGGAGAATATTACTGAAACAGATTTCAATCTTTCCTTCACATATTTAGTGCAAATAACCAAATATTCCCTTAAATCCACCAGCACGTAAGCTGAGTTTACTTCACAGCATTTAGACCATAACAGATATGTCTGTCCATACAAATACTACATATTACTATCAATAAACTATTAAATAGTTTCACACTCAAGTTTATATAGATAATATTTTATGGATTTAGATAAAAACTATTACATAATTTTACATTCAAGTTTGTATGGAAAAAGTTCGGTCAATATTGATTTTAGGCCTTTCACGGAAATTAAACATTCTGTTCCGAACAATCACTAAAGGAA
>JACJUY010006021.1:7667-21658 GCA_014220935.1 Platorchestia sp. MABIK | reverse complement strand
GGTGCAGAGGCAGTTAGCAGCTGTAGGTGCAGAGGCAGTTAGCAGCTGTAGGTGCAGAGGCAGTTAGCAGCTGTAGGTGCAGAGGCAGTTAGCAGCTGTAGGTGCAGAGGCAGTTAGCAGCTGTAGGTGCAGATGTTATACGTTCGTCACTAGCTATACCGAAGAAATTACAGGCTGATACGAGGAATATTTCTGATGGGTGTATAGGTAAACATTCTTCACCAATACAAACAGATCACTTCTATGAAGGTTTTGTACATGTGTTTTCATTACTATCTTTATTATCATTATTATTATTATCATTATGATTATTATCATGATTATCATTATTATCTTTAACATCATTATTTTCATTATTATCATTATAATCATTATTATCATTGTTATCATTATTACCATTATTATCATCATAACAATCATACCAGACAATTTTCCATACATAATGATATCCTTAAACCTTGAACGTGGAGAAGAAGCAAAAACTCCACGAGGGACAAATCTTTCTGTCAAAAATCTTTCTCTTAAATGTTGGTCTGATGTTGGAACATCATTGTTAAGTATGAAGCTTTTCAATAATTATTATTTATTATGATATAATACATGTAAGAAATATTATAGAAATTATAATATAATAATATAATAACTATTGCATATTAAATTTAATAATTATAATACAATAAATTGAACAATTATAAAACAATAAATTTAATAATAACTACATAATAAATGAAATCATTATAATTTAATAAATTCAATTAATTGAATTAAACAAATTTACCATAATGTAATAAGCATAATCATTAATAATCATTAAGCACATCATTATGAAGCGCCGTAGCACAGATACGTCCGCTGCAAAACAGTTTGACGGCAACACCCTCAACAAACCACAAAGTTTCGTTCACAGTTCCAGCATCAATAATGACTTTGGGAATGTGCCATGAATTACGAAATGTATCGCTCAAGGGCTGAATAAATTTTACTCCGTGCGGTTATGTCAAATCCTGCGCAATGATTGATTATAAATTAGTTTTAGCCTCCCTTTCCACAAATAAAGAGGTTCAAAGAGAGGAAAGATGAAGGCACCGTTTACTATGGAGTTGAGGGAATGCGGAATCTACGCACAAGGTGGGTTTCCATACAGGATCCAGTGTGCATAGAAACAGTAAGTTAAGAAGAAAGGTAATGAAACAAAATAAACGTTGGAGAAGAAAGTAGTAGGTGCTGCAAAACAGGACAGCAATCAAATCGATAAAATGAATCCCATTTAATACAAACCTTCATGTTTTGAAATAGGTGTAAGTGAACGGGCACGATTTACCCGATGAGCGCGTATCTGTGATACAAGGTTCACTGCCTGAGGGGGCTATATATATAAATGTAATTTAAATGTATGTTAAATTTTGTCACTCCGCGACGTGCGCCACCGGTGGTACACGGAGGGGATGCTGCTGACCGACCAGTAGTCACAAACTCAATTTTCATAGATACTTAATCAAAGCTAAATGAAGGCCCGATGCAGTTCACGTTTGCTATTTTCAGAATAGTTTGCTACAATTGTCTTTACATTTGAGTTGACTGATAAGCTTCAGTTTCACCTGCCGCAGTCCAAACTTTAATACACATGAAGTGATATAATGAGGATACATGTGTGTGTGTTTGGTGCGGCCGGTGTTGTTGGTGTGTTAATTGTGTATATTCTTCACTTACTTACGCAATGATGCTTGTACATAAATACTTAATAAGAATATAACAATTTTATTATACGAAATTAACTCATAATCTTGACTTGATCTGTTTGGATCAGACTACTAAAATAAGTATATAAGAATTATACTTACACAAAATTACCGTATAATCTCAACTCGATCTCTACGCACTTAAACAGCAGCAGCATGAGGGACATATCACAATTCCCCGAGCGCACGCCGACAAAAATGGCAGCTGTGCGAAGGCAATCCAAGTGCAGCAAAATTACGTATATATAAATCTTCGGGGCTACGAATTTAAATCAAGCAGCTGTGCTACCGACCAAGTGCTGAGGGAACATTTTTATTTTATTCTAAAAAAATACATAGAATAACTTAGAGAATACCTAAAATGTGCATACCTCAATGCATTTTTGTCCCTTATTCTTATACCTTATATATATATAATAAAACTCCAGGTGTCTCCTTAAATAAATAAATAAATTAATTTATGTATTTTTTGCGCGTGATTTCTGCTGTGCTATTACATAGAACTTGTGTCTGTGACGCTCAATGACCGTATCTGTGATACGAGTTTCACCAGTGCACAAGTACAAGAATATTTTAATGGCGGATACTGTTGGGATGGATGTATTTGTTTGGCATCCACATCTGCAAGATTTATTTTACAAAATACCCAATCCCGATATTTTTAACGGACCGCGTACACTAGTTCTGCATAAATGAGGAAACCTAGTTCTCAACCTACGAGATTTGACGCTGTATTTCAGTCGGTACATCTTGCCAAGGATACAACAGCAGCGGCAGTTTACCTCTACGAAATAATACTCAGCTCAAGAGTTATCTGTATTTTTTTTTATTGTACAGGGTGGCGCATAAGTAACGTACCCTTATTTATTACTGCAATACACACTGGGTATCTGTAGACAGGATACGACATGTAAATAAACTTTAAGAGTTCCTCTATCGTTTGCAATTAACCCTATCGTTACACCTTTCATAGTTTATTTATTATTAATTTTTTTTAAAGGGTGCGTTACTTATGCGCCACCCTGTAGTACTTGCCGAACAATGTGTTATTTGATGTGCGAGACCCGTTAGGCCCTGGCGTTCTTTCGTAGACGGAATTGAACATACTGAAGTGCGAGTAGCGACAGCACTATACATACGAATCGGGCGTTCAAATTCTTCATAGTGCATGCTCAATCACAACATTTATTACCTTTTAATGGTAAATAAAAATTTGGTTACTCGGTAATATTAGCTTTCTTTTGAGGTCTATCAAGTAATATATTTTAATCACATGTCTGAGCATATTGTTTGACCAAAATGTTAGCCTCTGTTTTCGAAACACGCACGAGCAGATCGGTGGAACTGCTCTAGGTAAGTAGTTAAAGTAGTTAAACTGCTCTAGGTAAGTAGTTAAAAAAATCTTCACGATAACGCACCTGTGCAACAAACAGTTACTTACTTAGTTTCTTAGTAAGTCTGCAGACTTTTCACCAATTTGAGGTAGTGAAGAAACAGTTGAAGAAAGTTCTGCGAGAGAAAATGTTAGCCTTAGCTGGCTCGGCAGCAGCGGCCGACATTTTGCGTCAAATATGGGCGTGCGGAGGTGTTGGGCAGCATAACTGGTGGCAGTGACACGGCGGCAGCGATGGAAAGATGTAATATGGCCGGGAGCTGCTAGAGAGGAGCAAGCTAGGCATGCTTATTGATCCCTGTTTGGACGTCTATAGACAAGAAGAGCCGCTGTAAGACTGTGTTGCCTCTTCTTGTTGTTATTGTTGGTGCGAACGCACGGCTGGCAACGCTGTCAAATGCTGAGAGTCTTCATCGCCGCCTTTGCTTGCATAATTATTGGGGGCGGCCATTAAACCCGTGTTACCTTAATTAAAGACTTGTTACGATTATCTAAGACTTGTTATGTTGCCCTCTCCCTCAACGCCAGCGACTTGTTTGTTGCTTGAGGCACGGAATGTTCGAGAATACGTCAAACATGAGCTCATTTGCCTGCTTCATTCGAAATGAGCAGAAATACGTCACATAGAACGAATGACGAACATTTATTTATCTTTCAACAAACACAGAGCGTTATGATACAATCATGAATATGTATATGGAATTACTACGCTATACGTATTAATAAGAGTATACACTGACCGACCAGGATATAAGTGGTGATGAGTATATAAAACTCGAGAACGGTGAAAATAGAAACATAAACCAGCATAAAAATATTAAAAGACATTTAATACGTCTAGGACATCAAATATTGAGAATTATTTTTAAAAATTATTATAAGTAATTACAAAAGTTACAATCACATAGTCGTGTAAATTGCTCACGCCACGAAATATATCCTTAAAGTAGTTAATTCTTCACTGGGACACCACTGGGATATCAGCATCGGATTTGGAAGGGAAAAATGTTCCCCCTCGTTCAAATAACGCACCACGTGATGAGGGAAGCGAGCGTTTTCGGTTATGGAGAAAATGAGCAATTTTAGCACTGAAAAAACGGGACTGTGACGAAATACGAGTATATACTAGATAAGCGAACCGAACTGCCTAGTAACACAGAGCGTTGTGTTGATGTGTAGTGTGTTGTGTTGATTTGTAGTGTGTTGTGTTGATGTGTAGTGTGTTGTGTGGATGTGTAGTGTGTTGTGTTGATGTGTAGTGTGTTGTGTTGATGTGTAGTGTGTTGTGGGGATGTGTAGTGTGTTGTGTTGATGTGTAGTGTGTTGTGTTGATGTGTTGTGTTGATGTGTAGTGTGTTGTGTTGATTTGTAGTGTGTTGTGTTGATGTGTAGTGTGTTGTGCTGATGTGTAGTGTGTTGTGTTGATGTGTGGTGTGTTGTGTTGATGTGTGGTGTGCTGTGTTGATGTGTAGTGTGTTGTGTTGATGTGTAGTGTGTTGTGTTGATGTGTAGTGTGTTGTGTTGATGTGTGGTGTGTGGTGTTGATGTGTTGTGCTGATGTGTAGTGTGTTGTGTTGATGTGTTGTGCAGATGTGTAGTGTGTTGTGTTGATGTGTTGTGTGTTGTGTGGATGTGTAGTGTGTTGTGTGGATGTGTAGTGTGTTGTGCAGATGTGTAGTGTGTTGTGTGGACGTGTAGTGTGTTGTGCAGGTGTGTAGTGCGTTGCGTTGATGTGTTGTGTTGATGTGTAGTGTGTTGTGTTGATGTGCTGTGTTGATGTGTTGTGCAGATGTGTAGTGTGTTGTGTTGATGTGTTGTGTGTTGTGTTGTGTTGACGTGTTGTGTTGATGTGTAGTGTGTTGTGTTGATGTGTAGTGTGCAGTATTCTTCCCCCCCCCCCGGCCAGTTGCTGGGGGGGGGGGAATAGAAAGGTGAGAGGGGGAGGTGTGTTAGCCGGTACAGTTGAGAAACACGTAGTATTTTTTCAGTAATACTCCGCACATCTTGAATCACTGATAATCATGGATGATACACCAGTAACCAATGCTAATAATTATCACTAAATTATTTGAAGTAAAGATTATTTCAAGTAAAGACACTACGCATAAAATTACCTTCACCCCATGAGCTCGCGTAGTTTACATTACCTACTCTGCACAAACGCGAGCGAAGGCTAACATTTTCCTCAAACTTTCTTCATCTATTTTTTTGCAAAGGTACGTTATGATACAGCTTTCTTATATTTTCTTATGTATATTTTAGAACTCGTAAAGCATTTGGAGCATTAGTTTTCTACTTTCGATTGTTGCAATTATGGGTTTTTAATATTAAAGAAAGTCATATTACGTAACGAAATTTATAACTTCACAATAACTCACCAACACTAATCATTGTCCGTTGTCAGTAAAACAGCAATATAAATAAATTTATTTTTATACGTTACATGTATGCAAAACATGTAGTTGCGTCTATAAATACTCAATATCCCCTCAGTAGTCATAAATATAACAATTAAAAAGAATTTAAGAGAAGATTTGAAATAGCAAGAATTCAGTAAAGTTTTGAATTTTCTTTTCTGATTTTTTATTCCTTTCTATTTATTTGCCTCCCAATTGTTAAATTACTCACATCAATTTTGTCAGAACTTAAAAATTCCATATAAACTTAATTGCTCTCGTATCAATACGTTCACAACTTGAATCAGAACAGAACTTGCGTTATATTTACAAACATCCCGATGCTCAAATGATATTATTGCAGGTAAAAGTATTCCCTTGACTTGCAGAGCATCTTTAAATGCAGGAAAATGGTTGCATTTGGCTAACTTTGTTAATTTTTATTTTATTAACGTTATTAATAAATTTATAATTTATAAAAGGAGAGGATATTTTAAGGATAGTTTATAAATGGATTATTTAACATGACTTTATCATAAATCCTGCAATGCATGTATCCTTTACGTAACTTGGGAAATTGCTGTTCTCACATTTTACTTAGCGCATTTACTCATAGTCTTGTAGTTCTAATAGCCCTTTTGTAATTAATACATTGTTAGCTACTGCCTTCAATTAGTTAGTTTTACAGATTAAATTTATTCGCCAAAACGCACAGAAAATAAAATTTCGTCCACCTCAAACTCCATTCCTCCAGTGATTTAAAATTAGCCGCTAATTTAAAAACTCACGCATGCACATTTGACACAATCCTACACCGTACAAAACTTTACAAGTTTAAAGTCAATTCATTCAATTATCAGTACAAATTACATAACAATTTTTAACTGCAATGAAGAACGCAAAGCCAAAGTCCCGGATCACACTGACCTAAGGTCAACAACTTAAATGTTTTATTTCCCCAGTTTTATTGCGTTTAGTTACTAAATTCATTCTATAAAAATAGCCGCGTCTGCTTATCCGTTTATCCCCATGTCAACACAAAGCTTAATGTACCTTCTGTTTACTTCATATGAAGAGACCCATTTCATGACAGGAAAACGTGGCATTCCGAGGCCAATTTAATGATTATAGTAACATTATCTTTACAGTTATCTCCTTCCAATAGCTATATCATCCTCACAGTTATATTACCCTTACAATATTATAACTGGTGTTGTCACCTTAGCTTTTCACTAAAATATCATCGTTCTTTTTAACGTCGTTCTCGGTGAATACGTGACTTAGTTACTGGTATTTTAACGTGATACCTTACTTGAAAGTACCAGTGGTACGCTCTGCGCACGTAGGTGCTCATATGCAGGTACTCCCCCTTCCATCCCCCCCTCCCTCGCCCTCACCTCGCAGATGCAACAACACACACACATATACACACACGCACACACACACACAGTGTCTCCAGCAGCAGCAGTAGATCAATAAGGGGGGGAAGGGGGGGAACGCGGCTATCCCCCCTCCCCTTCAGTAGCGCGGGTTTACCCCCTTCCTTCTCCTCCCTCCTTCATTTCAAGACTCCCCCTTCCTCCCCCCACCGCACGGGCTTCCCCCCTCTCCTCCCTACCTCATTATAAGATTCCTCCCCCGCGGTATTTCCAGATACGCCTCCCCTTTTTTCCACCCCCTCCCCTCCTCATTTCGTAACCCCCCTCCTGCTGCATTTTTGCGTGTGTACGTGTAACCACGCACACGTGTGAGCGTATGGCACGCACGTACACATGTGCGTTTATGGCACGCACACGTGTGAGGCTGCGCACTGTCATGCAAAACGTTCAGCTCGAACAAAATGCAACGTTCAAAAACGTTGCAAACGCACACAAGAAAGAATCTTCAGAAGTTTAGGAAAAAAGTAAATTTAAAAACATATTATACTTTTAAAACGCATTTGAGGTGTCCACAATGTTTCCTTCTACCTTCTAATTTATTAATTAATTTATTATACGAGTCGTAAATCGTTTAATTAAATAGATAAATATAATATAGAATTAATTACTCTCTCATTACTTGAACAACAGGAAGTGTGTGATGAGCGTGTCTGTGATACAGGCTTCACTATCTCTTCAATCGTCCCTGCATTAATCCTTCCCTACACTACGCTAATGTATAAATCTTGGGTGTTTTATAAGTAAATTAATCCTTCACTACACCCACGCATTGTAATAACGACGCGTATCATCACAGCAGACGATCCTTTAACTAAAGAACGGCTCAGTTTATTGTTCTCTCGGCGCCTGTTCAGTAGATCTTGCAATCTCATAGGTGAAACTTTTCTGTGCACCATATATATTATTTAAAATACATAAAATACACTTGTGTATAAAAAATATATAACATATGTATATAATTTTACTTAATACCCTTGGTGTGTTTTTTTTAATATATTTGGTGTCCGCTTCTACCGTGTGTCTGTGACGCTCACACGGACGCTCAATGACCGTATCTGTGATACGAGTTTCACCAGTGCACAAGTACAAGAATATTTTAATGGCGGGTACTGTTGGGATGGATATATTTGTTTGGCATCCACATCTGGAGGATATTTATAAGGAAAATATTGAATCCCATCATTTTTGAGGGGCCGTGTACGCTAGGATATATACAAACACTGTATATTTATTTACTTACACATGTAAGTGTTCTTTCACACTTACAAAGGCTCGTACAACAGACGCATTACAACGTTCACGCGTGGTATCGAAGAGATACTTAATTTTGCAAGTTTCATTGCCGTAGTTTGAGTACAGGGCACGAGTACGTAAAAATAATAACCGTAACAATGATAGCCAACTTAATTAAAAGATCTACGCGCTCAATCGAACATTAGTTTCTAGAAAACTTGCTCATTTCAGCGCAAAAACTTCGTACCAAATTTCAATAACTAATACACCGAGAGTTTCATAATTCTTTGAACAAATTATACCCCCAGGTTTATCGCAAGTTAAATAAGCATACTTTTCTTCTTCAAAAATGATTAGTTTACAAGAGACGAATGTCGTGGTAAACCATTCTCTTGGTCCTATAAATCTCCTGACAGAACGCTCAGAAAGTTCAGTGCACGCAACGCCAGTTATTAAAACACTAGACAAAGATTGAAAGATTGATAATGGAAGATTGAAAGTGAAAGATTTACAGTGAAAGATTGACAGTGGAACATAGATAGTGAAAAATGAACGGAGAAAGATTCACAGTGAAAGAAAGGAAAATGGTTAAACACTAGTTTCTTGCGAAAAAAAAAATCATTTTGAAGATTGTTGAACAAGGATTGCTGAAATAGGGCCAACTTGGGAGAATGCTGGACATTTTCTCTGCAAATTAATTTTAACTAAAAGAAATTAAAATAAATGTAACACAGAAAAGGTTTAGATCAAGCCATTGTGATATCAACAATTTTAAACGAGTTTTTATATCCTATCACTCTGTTAACTAATTTTATGAATGAGCAACTCTCACTCTCCCTTCATGCATCTCTCAATTTCCGCAGTTGGTGTAAAATTAATGCATTAAAAGCCTTGAAAGTTTTTGCCGCTGCGAAAACTAGCAGTTTAGATTATCGTCCCAGTAGCTTCATTGAGGAGTAAGTTCTATGTCAAGTGATCACGGAAGTAAATGCAGCTGTAAAGGAAATAACATTACGTCTCAAAACGAACGTCGTTGATAAACAAGGTTCGGGAGATTTCATCCAGCGCTTGAAAACGTTAAATGATTAAAAAGGAAAATATGATCATACATTGAAAACGATCGAGCCTAATTATGGTAAATCATAACACCTTCTAGGAATGAATTGAAATTTGGCTAACAAAACGTTCATTAATTAACAACACGTCAGCACACAAATTAATTCACAGTAAAACGTTCTGCTAGAGAAAACGGCATAGTCTCCAAAAAACGTTCGTAATCAATGCTGAGAAACGTTGATGAACATGCAACCTTCGACATGACTCCAAAAATGTTTCAAAGGACGAAAAATGTTGGTCGCAGCAGAAGGCAACGTACACACACAAGGGAGGGAACAAACACAGTGGTTCAGCAGTCTTACGGTCGCGAGCGAAGGGGTAACACGATAGCAGAACTTGCTACACCAAACTGTACGGTAACGGAAGAATTCCTTTCTTCTATGACATGAGCGGACCTGTGTAGCTGGCTAGGCTGCTTGCTTGCCGCAGCTGCCATTCGTGGTACCGAGCAGTTGACATCGTGTGCATCCAATATGAATTACGAGTCTTTTGTCACAAAATTGATGAAAGTGATAGCCTCTCCATAAGCAAACTGGCGCTGCAATTGCTTACCTTCACTCTGGCCCCTAATACGCACCCAAAATCACAAGATAACACACTTATTTAGCACATAATATGGGTTTTATTCGAGGCAGTGTGGCTAGAGGTCGGCTATAGAGGTAAAACTGGAGGAAGCAGGGAGACCGGGGCAGTGACGTCACAGCTAGCTTTGCGCACGAACGCACAAACACACGCGCGCCGCAAACACATCAGCGTTCAACATGGCTCAATGTTTATTACCGCAGCCATTGCCTGAGGTTAGACCCCGCTCGCTCTCTTGCATTTCTCTCAATAAATTGAGGTTGCAATCGCGCAGCCTTGTCAAAATCAATCAGAATTGTTCTTCAGCTTTGAAATAAATTTAATTTCTACCTGAATGCCTTCACAATGCGCCCTTTCGCGATTTCTCACTCTATAATTGTGTGATTTCATTCAATGAAATCGATAAGTAATCGATACATTTTATGAACCGCCCGCGCACTTAATTTCCACTCGGGATTTCCATTGAATTTTTAGTTACCTATGTTTGATAAATCTGAACACAGGACATGGAAATGACATAATATAAGGGCGGGAAGGCCTGGAGTCGCTCGGTAGTGGTGTTGTGAACACGACGAGCGTTTTCTTGCTATGGCGTTTAGGGCTCTTTTCAACATGCTCCTCTCTCTATGTCCACGCAGCAAGTTTTGCGTCCACGATTACGATCTTTCTCGCAAGAAATCGACGTTCTCCACCTTTTGCACTCGAGTAAAAGAGAATAGAGCGAGAAAATTTCTCTCTATCTCTCTGAAAAAAGATAAGTGAGTGGATTTGAACCGTTAGTTCGGTCCTCGCTTAATTTGAGAGAAAGTGTTTGCCGTTATGTAGATGGAGGAAGACACTTTGCTTCAATTTATGCAAAATTGGTCTGTAGAGGTTAAAAAGAGAGGGAGCTTGTGGGCCTGACTTCCTCTTTTTCTTTTTTCTCTCGACTTTTACTGACATATTTTTTTCAGGCTACAAGAATTAGAGGAATTTTAGCGAACAGGAAGTGCACGGAGATAGGCCTAGTATTGGATAGATCGCAAATGATTATGTAAATACTATTATATTTATATAATACTATTTTAGTATTATATAATACTATTATATATGTATAATACCTGGGAACAAAATTTTATACGTATATATAAATGTATATATCAGTATCAGTATATATATATTTATACATATAAAATTTTGTTTGGATACTGAGAATTGTAAATCTTTTTAATTATTCGTCATTCTATTATTGTTCAACTTCACGAAAAACTGTTTAAAAAAATGTTAGATGTGTTATTTCCGTTGAGAACGTACATATTATGTCGTGTTTTTGCAGTATTTATATCAAAGTATAACGCGTAATAATGATTTTCGACTTTTCATGCAGACGGCTTGTATATTTATTATTTCTTTTTACCTTACAAATTGTTTAGCCTGAGCTGAACGTGCTTATCTGTGGCACCATTATGATTACATTTAAATCCCAGGTATTATTGGGATAGATATCTGATGTGCTGTAGTGAAGGATTAACATATTTATAGCACCCGGGACTTATACATTGCTGTGGTGTAGTGAAGCCTGTATCACGGATACGCTCATCAGACTTCTTCTTGTTTATTTAATTAGAATGTAAATAAGGCTGTAGCGTATTTACTTATTTATTGCCATTCACGAACTTGGTATAACTTTCAATCTTTGATGAAACTCACTTATTGCAGAAACGAATGGCAGTCAAATTTTACGGCGTAGATACACTTGTATTTTGATCATTATTATTAATATCAATATTTTTAGTATGTTGGTTTCTTCGAGACTCCCTAACCACAACAAAGGAACCAAAGAGAAGGGGCCATTTATTATGGAGTGCAGAATATGGGGATTCCATGCACAAGGTGTGTCCCCACACCCTGCACACACAAACAGCAAGTTAGGAAGGAAGGAAGGAATCTATGCACAAGGTGTGTCCCCACACCCTGCACACACAAACGGCAAGTTAGGAAGGAAGGAATCTATGCACAAGGTGTGTCCCCACACCCTGCACACACAAACAGCAAGTTAGGAAGGAAGGAAGGAATCTATGCACAAGGTGTGTCCCCACACCCTGCACACACAAACAGCAAGTTAGGAAGGAAGAGGAACAAAAGACAAAGAAGAGATAGCAAAGAAGACATGAAAACTAAAAGAAGCCAAGTGGGCACAAAAGACAAGTCCCGAAGGCCTATCTATAGTTGAGGGACCTTACAGTATCCTCCTTTGGGGTCTCCAGTCCCCATAGCATGAGAAATACAAACCTAGGCCTATTGCCCACCCCAGCGGTATCCATTGCGCGGCTCACGATGACGCAATTCACGGCTCTCGAAAAATATAATATACTCGAATATGATGGATTAATGCACTGGAAATTGTGGAGTTGATGAAGCTTGTATCACAGATACGCTCATCACCCACTGCAGGCTGGCTTCGGACAGACAGACAGACAGACAACAGACACCCGTCTTATTATAGTACAGATTTTTGCAAGAGAGCCACTTTGGTTACACGCATTGATTGAGAGCCGCAGCTACTGCAAGTTAGCGTGTATTATATAAATCTTATAGTTGTTAAATAATGAATTATATATACATAATATTTCATTAATTAATTTAATTAATATTATTATCTATTATTATTAATTACAATATTATACAAATCATATAGGATAGTAATCATATATAGTAATTAACTTATTAACTACTATATGATGTATATAATAAACGCTAACTTACAGTAGCTGCGGCTCTCAATCAATGCGTGTAACCAAAGTGGCTCTCTTGGAAAAATCTATACTATAATAAGACGGGTGTCTGTCTGTCTGTCCGAAGCCAGCCTGCAGTGTGTGATGAGCGTATCTGTGATACAAGCTTCATCAACTCCACAATTTCGTATCTGTGATACAAGCTTCATCAACTCCACAATTTCGTATCTGTGATACAAGCTTCATCAACTCCACAATTTCCAGCGCAGTAATCATCAGATTTGAGTAGGAATGAATATCACGTGAATTCTAAGGAAATAAGAACGTGTGTCATGTGATTTGTCGAACATTATTGTACATTTTTGACGAGCCGTGTGCACTCGGCCTCATCAACTCTCGTGAGATCGAATTTTTGTATTTCTTACGGCATTTCTTTCATTGCGCCTTCTTTCTTATTTCAAATAAATAAAGGGAGAACGAAGAAGATATACACGCGAAGCCATTTCCTTTGTTCTATTCCAGGCACGCATTTTATACATAAGCGTTTTTTCTTCAGTAGTCACTACATACTTTATACTGCTTTCGCTCTCGTTAAAGATAGCGAAGTACTTTTATATATCAAACTACGTTGTATTTCTTTTTTATCATTGATAACCAAAGAATGAACAATATTCCAATTTTATTGATTAGCGTCAAACAATTAACATTTCATTTCATTAATTAATTTTCAAACAATAAAAAATATTCCTTTTATTGGCAAACAATAAACAGTTTTGATTATTATCATGAAACAATGATCAATATTTCAATTTTGTTTATTATTATCAAACAATGAACAACATTTCAATTGTATTGATTAACAAAGAGTCGAGCTAGTGAGAAAATTTCCTTGCATGATCAGCTGAGCCAGCGGAGGTGGTGCTGACTCAGCGCTCCCCACGGGTACGATTTCAACACCTCTCTTCACGCCGCTAGAATTTTTACACTTTTAAACTTGCAAGAATAGTTTTCCACGCTGAATCTTCTGATGTCATCAAAATTGTTTTATCAATTGATGGTATCTTTTATCAATCAATTGATTGGATCGTATCTTTTATCAATTGATCGATCATTATTGCATCTCGGCGCTGCGCGGCGATTTGCCCGTTGGGTATAAGGGAAAACTCAAGCACAATACCCCACTCTACCCAGATGTCGGAAATGGGTACCGGCTTCACGGGGGAACCGTCATGGTGTCCTATATATAGTGTTAGTTATAAGACATTTCAAAAACCAATGCTTAAGATCATATGTATCAGGCTTGATTGGAAATTGTCGCAAATCCAGCCTTGCTCCTTACTAAAGTCCCGTGCAAGACAGCCCATATCTTGCATAATTAG
>JACJUY010006020.1:13771-24477 GCA_014220935.1 Platorchestia sp. MABIK | reverse complement strand
ATGTGTTCGATTTGAACAATCTCTTCAGGTGCGATTACTCTTGAAATCAGGGTTCGTAAAATTGTAACCGACTGTTGTCATTATTGATTACATCTTTTGCGATTACTGTTGAAATCAGGGCCTGTAAAAATCCAATCGTCTGTTCTCATTATTGTTCGCTTAAATACATATGGACCGTGAGTTATTCGCTTGGAATTTTTCTAAGTCACTGATTTCCGTCATTATCCGACTTTTAAAATTTCTTGTTTCCTTCTCATAAATGCTAAATTCTGTTTATTCCTCCGAACTTTTTTCTTGAAATAGAGGCGGAATTATACCTGCTTAGAACCTTGAATTTTGAGCAGTGTGATAATTTTTGATGCCCAATTCAGCAAAATAGATAATGAGATCAAAAGCCCTGTATCGCCATAAAATTTTGCAATACAGAGTAGACAATTTTCATGCCCTCTAAGGAGCTATTTAGTGCTACAAATAACTAATATAATAATAACTAGAAATAACTAATTTATGCTAACCAAGCGTAAACAGTCTAAGTTTGCTACGATTTCATTATTATTAAGAATTTATAAGCCCAATAAATTCATCAAAAGCTATGTCTCGGACTAACATATTAAAGCGGTGTAGAAAAAAACGCATTTTCTCATTGATAACAATTTCTCACTACTCAACATTACACTTGCAATCAAAAGTGTAGGCTGAAAAGAAATTCACGTTACGCACACAACATATCACCTGCATAGTACACGCACACATCGTATCAAACCACAGTGCCACAGTACACGCACACATCGTATCACATGTACACAGTACACGCACACAACAAATCACCAGTACACAATACACGCACATATTTCACCTCTACACAGTACACACACACATCGTATCACCTGTACACAGTATACACTTTTTTTCAACATACACCCTGTACTACCTGTACTCAGCACATACACACAGCATACCTCATATACACTCTGCACGTACACAGCACATTTACTATACACAGTACACACAACATATCACATGTACAAACAACGCACAGTTAACATTCTACTTCAGTGCATGTAGACTTCTAATCACTCTACGCACACAGCTCTGTCTGCACATGTGTAGCTCTGTGTGTGTGTGTGTGCACAACACACTGTTTAACTGCATTCAAAATTTCCACAATTAAACTAATCACAAAAATGATGTTCGTTAACATTTTTTTCTATTTCCAAGAGGGTAGCTTTCGCGTGACATAAGTACATCACTAACGTAATCATCATGAAAGTAATAAAACTATCATGTTACTAATAGGAACAACTAGTTCCTAATTTCACTAACATGATTGAAACTTTACAAACAGGATTCCATATTTTATGTCGGGTTAAAATTTCGTTCGGCATCAATGATGAAATAGAATTCGGAGTAATGTGGCCAAATTTTTAGAGGTTTGCTGTCGAGGCGGCAGTAGTTACAGCGAGCTGGCGGCTGGCAGGCGGCTTATTGAGAGTAGATTTTCTACTGACATTGATAAGGTCATTAAATATTAGTACACTTCAAGCAAATTTGAAATTTGTACATGGGAGATGTGATACGATGGAATAGTTTTGAATAACGTGTCTCCATAAAATCCTGTCTGTGGAGCACGATAGAGGAAACGAGGTAAGACCATTTCTATGAGAGAAAATACACCTCCTCTTGTTCGGCTTGCCAATAGAAAAGATTGATTTAAACAAACTTTATGACGTCACCAAAACGCCATATCGTTGGGCCAATAGTTGAGCCAGATTTTGGGGTATCAGTGCTACCAGATGCAATATTAGCGCTGCTATTGGTTCGTTGCCGTGACGTCAACAAAACCACACCGTCAACGGAAAAAAGACTGGTTTGAACCTACCTTATTTCTTCTACCGTGCTGTGGAGATGCATGCTATAGCGAGGGACACAATAAAAGGGGACACAATAGTTCATTAATAAGCGATAAGTTTGTACGTAAAATGAGGTTACACATCACGTTTGCGCGTCTCTACCCAATTGAGAAAGTTTCAATTTCCATCTCTACATCTCTCTTCCTGGGTGTGGAGAGCTAAGTGTGTGCTCCTTCTTCAAGTCAAATTATATTCTCCGTCATCTGACTAGTGGAATTAGAAAATAAAGAGTGTGCCTCTAACTTTTTTCATTTTTCGTATCTTTACGAGCGGAATAAGAAAAAAACTGCTACTTTCCGACATTTTTTTCCAATTATGCGGCTTCAGAAAAGTAAAATAAAAAAAGCTGTTTTAATTTCCTTTGAATTTTCGTCTGTTGACGCGTAGAATAAGAAAACAAAGGGGTTCTAGCCACCACATCTGAACACGACGAAGCGTCGCTGTCACTCACAGAACAAAATTTCTCAAGGAATTTTAAGTAGACTTAAAGTTTTCAAACCTTCGGTTTCAATTTCCAATTGCATAGTAATAAATACCCAGAGTCGTTAGAGTTTAAGTATTTTATGATCAATGGAGAAAGGAGATTTTGAAATTTTACAAGTTGTGAACATCAGAAAGGCTGGAGGCATGGAAACCATTAACACGTTTACAGCGATGGTCTAAACTGAAGTACAATCTTCAACTCAAATTTAACGTCAAAAGTTGCAACCAATTTTATAAATGCTAAACATCAACTGTCCACTATATACCATTAATTTTTAATGATACCCTGTGGGGATTTTTCCCACACATGCTCCCAAAAGTTTCTGAGTTTAACCATCGGATCGTTCGTCTGAAACGGATGAGAAGTGCTTGACTGAGCGGATCTGTGATGCAGGCTTCCCCACCTCATACAATAGCAAGAAGATAATTTGATTAGGCTTGATTAGGCTATTCATGTCAGAATGCAGAATGACATTTTTCAAATAAAGGAAGAAAAGAAGTAACGTTCAATTTAATTAGGTTGCTGATGGACAGAACAGATTTCAATATGTACCTACCAAATTTTGTGGATTTATTTCATGTGAATACCAAATAAATATCCATCCTAAATATGCGCGTGATTGAAATATTAAATTACACCAGGAAGTGGTGAAGTCTGCATCACAGATCCGCTCAGTCACACACTTCTCATCCGTTTCAGACGAACGATCCGATGGTTAAACTTAGAAACTTTTGGGAGCATGTGTGCGCGAAAAATCCCCACAGGGTATCATTTAAAATTAATGGTATTTAGTGGACCCAGTTAATGTTTAGCATTTATAAAATTGCTTACAACTTTTGACGATAAATTTGAGATAAATTATTAATATCATTCATTCCAGCCATTTTCGACGGGAAGATTATTACCACTAGTAGTGGTAATAAATTTATTATTATTATTATTATAATCACTAATAGTAGTAATAATTTTTTTTCCTGACTTTCCGTTGCGGAAAGGTGTAGTTGAAGGAGGTGTGAGGAGAGGGGGCAGTAGGGGCAGAACCTAAAGTTAAAATTAAACAGAAGGCGGAAAAAAAATCATTGCACAAACGAGAGAGTACTAAAGTCAACGGAGAACACATTTCGGCCCTCGGAGGTTTCACTGAACCAGCAAATCTAGCATGCGAATTTTGATAAAAAGCCTAAACATGTAAGGTTTGACAGTAAATAATATCACCAGTGTATCCTGCTGCTGCTGGCTCTGAATTTCTGGTACCCCTCGAACGTTATTGAAGAGTCCCACTATTTTATGAACAGAATATCGCTGTAGAAACAAAGCGAAAGCCTGATTGATATCCCAGTCATATACTCTCCGACTCCAGTCGCACACAGACCCCCGAGTGGAAGTGAGAAAAAAATAAAAGTAGAATTAAACAAAGAAAAGTAAAAGTAAGTAAAGAATAAATTAGAATTACGAAAAGTAAAGTGGAAGTAAGCAAAGAACAAAATAGAAGTAAGCGAAGTAAAGTAAAAGAAAGCAGAGAATAAAAAAACATGGATATTCGTGATCAGTCTACGCGCACAAAGACAGTACATTCGTTGTAAGTTATCAACACTTAAGACGGGCTCTACCTTATTTTTTGCAGAGATTCTATCTGGCACGCCCTGCTCAATATATCTCAGCAGATTCAGAGGTTAAAACGCCATCATCTCACACAACGACATGGTAAAAAAATTTTTGGGTTACTTCAGCTGTAGAAAGGCCTTCCAGATTTCTTTCTTTTGTGTTTCTTTGCTTTTTTCTGTTTTTGCACTATCTTCACAGTCTCTTCTTTGGCTTCTTCTTCTTACTTCACAACTTGTTGTTTCTATACGCAGGGCATCCTGTATAAAACACTCATTGTGCTTAGATTCCCCTTTTCTAGTCTGCAGTAAATGACCCCTTCTTTCGCATTCTTGAACTCACCTCTGTTGTGACAATCGAGGCTCAAAATAACTACAATAACAATAATGATAAAATAACTAATATGGTATTAAAGATATTAATAGTAATCTAAACTGAAATTTTCATTTACGTTGGTCAACAATTGCGGAACTTCAACACAGAGCAAAATCAAGCTCTAGTGACCTTATGCACATGACACCATTTGCGGCTTGATCATTACAAATTTACGAAGATTTTAGGTCTTCATAAACTGTTGCTTTCCTGTTTCTGTTTCTTGAGCAACAGGAATTTAAATTCACGAGATATTTTTGCCACGTCTGACTCCGTCCGACCTGACAAAGACACTCCTTTTACTTCTCCTCGTCGTTCCGTTAACGTTATGACTTGACCTTTCTGTATCCACCTATCACGGCGTATATGTGAACATTTCATGAAAATTAATTTCTTCATGCTATTAGAAGAACTTTATATTCACTAGTGAAAGGCCAATGCAGTAAAACATCACACATAATAATTATACCAATTACAGCAACAACACCATTCATAATAATCTTACCTAATAATACCCTTGGTGTGTATTTATTTATGTATTTTTGTTTGGTGTTCGCTTCTTCCGTCTCTCTGTGACGCTCATAAGGATGCTTAATGACCGTATCTGTGATACGAGTTTCACCAGTGCACAAGTCCAAGAATATTTTAATCGATCAGGATGGATATATTTGTTTGGCATCCCCATCTGCAAGATTCAATTAATGAAAATTTTGAACACCGTTATTGTTGACAGGCTGTGCGCTCTGTTTATTAGAATTAAGGTATTGTAAATGATTTAGTATAGCCTGTGTTGATTTTTAGAGCGAAAACCAAATTGTTAATCATAGAGAAATGGTTTTTGTTCAAAATATGAATACACTTTTATGCACAATTTTCTCTAAAACTTTGCTAATAATTGGTGGCACAGAGATAGGTCTATAATTGTTCACGCAGGTTTTTTCCCCACTTTTCAAAATAGGGGTTACTCTAGCAACTTTGAGGGAGTTCGGGAAAGTGCCTAGGAAGAGAGACTGGTTAATAATATTGGATATGAGCGGGGCTACAATATCAGCAACAACTTCAAGTACTTTGGTATCAAAGGAAGAAGATGAAAACGACGTTGTAGATCCTGACTTTATTGTTGAATCCAACAAGGACTAGGAAGAAAGTACGTTGCTAATCAGTGCTTAGGAAATGTTTGTAATTAATGATTTCACAACAATCTATTTCTTCGGTAAGTGCCTATTTTCGATTCTGACATATTCGATCAATGGTTCGTATTTTATTCCAGATTTGAACACTGCAATTGACGTCGACGATCAGTCAGAATTTAATGAAAATTCAGCAGTCGGGAATGAAATGACAGCACCTGCTTCTGGAGCAGTGGTTCTTAACCTTTTTTCTCCAATTCCCCACTTTTTATTGATCGAACTCTCTATCCCCTACCGCAGGATCGGTGCGAAATTGAGCATTCCCCACCACAGCATCTTCCTTTTACTTATCTGTGACATTTCTAACCCAAAACTGTTGTCACTTTTATCCAAACATGACGTACAATACCTCATTATGTTTTTTTTATTAAAAGTCAGTAAATAGTTGTGATTTTTAAAGTTAGTCAACATTTAGATGTAATGTATTAGATTTTGAAATACCGTCTTTTTTTGTGGATGGTACAAATGTACGAAATTCCCCACCTGGCAACTCCGCCATTCCCCACCAGTGGGGAATTCTCCCCAGGTTAAGAACCGCTGTTCTAGAGGAAGCAGACTACAACAGTGACTTCAAAATTCATTCAACGAAAATACTAAATCTCGTCATATTCGACGGGCCATGTACACTAGTGTATACATAAACGAAAATCGTAATGATGGAATAGGATGAACATGTTATACGCCACCGAAGACTCGGTCTCCAATCGGCATTCCTAAGCGGAAATGCTATTTTTTCGTATCATCAAATTCCACCACGGTCATTAGGCAATGTCATTAATAATTATACTGAAATAATGAGAGAAAAACGCAAGAAGGCGAATGTACTGAATTTATTAATACAACATCCTGAATACGGAACAGGTGAACATAGCAATTATTAGCCACTGGATTTATGTATACCGTTCCCCACACAGGAAACTTGCTAAGAAACGTCCAATATAAACACGGAAATGTGATGAGTAAAGTAAAGGAAAGACGGTCAAGGGAAGCTGCTAAATGACCTAAATAAAATGTATAAAAGATAATACAACGAAGGTAATGTACAATGGTAAAAACTGAAGCCGGGTTAAAAAACCATTCACGTCGCCGTAGTGGCACAGTCGGTAGCGTTCTATGTGCACTTACGTCAATTTCGTCTAAGTGCACTTGCGTTAATTTCGTCTAAGTGCACTCAAGTCAATTTCGTATAAGTGCACTTACATCAATTTCGTTTAAGTGCACCTACATCAACTTCATTTAAGTGCACTTACGCCAATTTCGTCTAAGTGCACTTGCATCAATTCCGTCTAAGTGCACTTACATCAATTTCGTCTAAGTGCACTTACGTCTAAGTACAGCACTTCGTTGCCAGCTGTGCCACTCCGAAGACGTAAATTGCAAAAAATTCCTAAAAGCCATCGTGTTTACAATGCTTGTCGGTCGCGGGCTGTAAACAAACACAATATCTTGCATGCCAAATTTACAAAAATCTGCATTCTGACCTTAAATCTGAATTTAACTTTTACCTCCAGATAAAAAAAAGGAGTCGTTCTGATTTTCAGGAATCTTCAAGATCAAAGCATCCCTACTAAAAAACTTATACTCTTAAGAAGTTAAAAAGAGACGCTACACCTAACGCAAGAGTTAGAGCAGTTAACTCCTAATCTTCTATCCTAATAATTCGAGAGGATCATTTCACAACAAACAAAGAAGAACGTCAGTAAATCAAAGTAAATTCTTACACAAAATACACAAGCGACGTCTCGATAAAAGTAATCGGGCGGACTTGCGTTAGTTACACAACTCCAGTCAATTTTTGCTCTAGAATTATTTGTGATTCCGATAGAGCACACCAGAGTTAGTTACGTTTTACCTTCCTTAACGTACTTCACGTTAACGCGTTAATGGGAAGACTTCTTAAATGGAGACAGAAGTGATATTTTTCAAACCAATATAAACACATGGCAGAGATAAACAAGCTAGCAAAAGCACCAATGAGAATTGCAGGCAGAAAATATAGCAGGACAGACATTCTGCACCAGCAAGTAACTGATATTTCGTGCAGAAAAACGTGACCCAACAGCTGCATCTGAAAAATTGCATTGACCAACAGCAGCATTGGCAAATTGCATTGACCAATACCAGCATTGGCAAATTGCGTTGACCAATACCAGCATTGGCAAATTGCATTGACCAACACCAGCATTGGCAAATTGCATCGACGAAAAGCTGCATAAGGAAATAGCATTGCCCAACAGAAGCATTGGAAATTTGGATCAACCAACAACTGTATACGCAAATTGCATTGACCAACAGCAGCATTGTTAAATCACATTGACCAATAGCTGTATTGTAAAGTGCATCGACCAACAGCAGCACTGGGAAATTGCATCGACCAAAAGATGCATAGGAAAATTAGGTTTGAGAAATTATCTCCAGTAGAGTTTCCGAGGGGATGCTGCAGGCGTGCGAGCCTCTACAAATAAAAACAAAAAACGTTCAAGAAAGTAACAGGATAAAGGAGACAGTCCAACACAGGCTGCTAAGCGCAGCCTGATAATGATGCAAGCGCATGACGGATTATACAGTAAAACAACTGCAAATTGTAGCAACGGACTCCTGATGGAAGTTGGAGCATTGGGTTGGGGGGTCATCCGTTAAAAAGGAAGCTTCATAGTTTATGATAGATGAGAAAAGGGTACACAGAGTGTCTTAAAATTATGTGTTCATCAATCGACTGCCGATTACTTGTGTATTTTTTGTTTTGTTTCAGGTGTAACGTTTTCTTTCATGACAGTTACTGTAATTATCTTCAATTTAATATTTCGTTTCCTGATTTAACTCTTATATCTATGTTAAGAAGCACCTAATTAAAATACACGAGCACTGGGCAGTCAAAAAACGAGTCCACATTTTGAGGACACCCTGTATATTTAATGGATAAAAAGAAAGCTATACATCTTATGAATAGTATAAAGGAAACTATATATCTTATCTCATTAATGGTACGAAGGAAGCTCTGATGTGAAACCACTTTCCAAAAACACTGACGAGGAGGGACACCATCTATGTATAAGAATCCCCCTCCCAAAAAAAAATCGGAGCATACATGAATACCAAAAATCGGAAATATTACGGTTTTTTAGAAGAGCGCACCTGAACAAATAAATAAAAGTAAAAGGGCGTAAATAAAATATATCTGAACTGACGAACAACCGAACGTGAAATAAAATGTTATTAGCTATGTCTCTAAACTGACTAACAAGTTCAAACTACCGAACGTGAAAAAAGGTATTAGCTAACAGTTCGAATTTAGTGAATCTGCTCACGTGAGCTACTCCATAGACGGAATATTTCACAGTGCTTAATTGATGACTCAGTAAAATGACGAAACGGAGAAAAAGAGAATACGCATCAAGCTGTTACAAGCTGTTAAAAGAGAATACGTTGAATTCGAACAGATGAAAATACAATGAAAAACAATAAATGACATGAGGCTACGCGACATCATAATAAGCTAAGGGTTACTTTCACATTGGGATGTTCAGCAATTGGCGACTGTGGACCCTTGGCTTAATTAAGCTAGGTGGTCCACATGTTTCGTTGCATTCGAATTAGGCGCGCTGTTTCATATGTTAGATTACAGATTATAGGTTAGTTTAAGCCTCCCTAACCGCTACAAAAAAGAGCGTATCGAAGAGGGGAAGGAGGAAGGCACCATTTAGTATGGATATTAGGGAATGCGGAATATATGCAGAAGGGGCATAAAAACAGTAATTCGGGAAAGAAGTTCATGAAACAAGATAAAAGTTGAAGAAGAAAGTAGTAGGTGCTGAAAAACAGGACAGCAGTGAAGCGAAAAAAGTGGTCCTTAACATAGCAAAAATATATTTTATTTCAACAAAAAGAAGGCCTACCTAACTCTCAGCTCGGCCCCTCACATATTTTCCCCCTGGGGCTGTTTCATGTGTATTCTCTTGCATGTGTATTAGGCTAAGCGATTAGATTAGATGTCAGTTTAATCCTCCCTAACCGCAACAAAGGCTTATCGAAGAGAGGAAGGCACCATTTAGTATGGACTCGAGGGAACAGGGAATCTACGCACAACACTGCAGGAGCACCTGGCAGCAAAGCCTAGGTCGCGTAGGACACAGTCACGCCTAAGAAAAAAGGGGAAGAAAAATGTGGATCTATCATCACCAAAACAGTACATCGAACAAAACTCAATGATGAAAATGTAACATAAGAATTTTTCAAATTTCGGTTGAGAATTCTAATTTTTGGCAAGCGTAAAAATGTCAAGGTGACTGAATTTAGAAAGAAAATACAGTTGGTTAAGAGCACTGTGAGTCCCAAAACAGAAGAGAATTTTTCTAATCTTCAACCCAACACAGTGAGACATCTAAATATGGCGCACAGCTAGTGCTAAGCTACTGAACGTAATAAACGCAATTTGAAAATAGTACTTTTAATTTGCACATCTCAAACGACCCTCAACTTGTACCAATAAAAGTAGGAAAGTAAGTTACTGAAAGTAATAAACGTAATTTAGAAATAATTCTTCGAATTTGCACATCTCAAACGACACTCAACTTGTACCGGTAAAAGTATGCAAGTCTCGGTTACTCAACTAATGCAATGCTTGGTTTTTCTTATAAAACTTCAAGACTAATTTTCACACTTTAAAGTTCAGCCAAACGAAGCTGATGTTGAATTTATTTTTAAATTTCGCTGAGATAAAGCATACCTAAAAAATGGATTGTAGTAGTGACAGATGTTTGCTAGTGCTATGTCAGGCGACCTTGCAACGTACAAATGTCGTCGCATACTTCACAGTTTATCCAATACACGCAACAGGAATGATACAGTTTTCATTAAGGATCCCAACTAACTCCAAGGTGAATCCAACTGCATACCGTAATGTGTATAATGGGTGATTTAGACATCAACTGTGTATTATATTCCTACTGTGTAACAAATATTTTAAAGTAACATTTGTTTAAATATTACTTAAGATCTTTAGGCGCACTGTACTCCAGTGGCGCAACCAGCCGAAAATTTCAGTGGGGGCCAGACATTAATTACCAGCAATCTTTTATTCTTTTACTTAAAACGGCGACTGAACCTCGCCCACAGCTCAACATTTTTGAGGGGAGGGGACCTTGGCCC
>JACJUY010006020.1:0-13661 GCA_014220935.1 Platorchestia sp. MABIK | reverse complement strand
CGCGAGGCGAAAGACAATGATCGCGAGGCGAAAGACAATGATCGCGCAGTGAAAGACAATGATCGTGAGGCGAAAGAAGATATCCACATGTCCTTAAGCATACATAAGGCAGGAAGACATGAAGGCACAAATCCACGGGCACACACCCCGCTCCTTACATAACTACGTCGTGTACCTCTACCAAACATCGTCCAGGGGCGAAATTTGGAAAACTTTCACGCCGTCGCAGCGGTATAGCAATTGTTCCGTACTCCCCTGTTTTCTTATGGGCTGTTTCTTTTCGGATCAAACCTTGCTAGGCTTTTTCGATATTCAGATGCTCAAACTTTTCCTCAAAAAAGGTTAAACTTGAGTATTTTCGTATCCGAAAAAGCAGCACGTAGTGTAGCCCAATGGAAAATAACTTACGCTACCGAATGTACCGCTACAACAACGTAAGTTTTTACAAAATATGTCCCTAGACACGCAGACAGGATCGAAAGAGGAGCTTAGCAATGGGCAGGCGTGATGCAGAATGCTGCAAAGACTCATAATTTCTATTACATTCCCATTGTTATAATACGATTGTTTATACTACATTCCCATTGTTATAGTACGATTATTTATACTATATTCCCATTGTTATAATACGATCATTTATACTACATTCCCATTGTTATAATACGATTATTTATACTATATTCCCATTGTTAAAATACGATTATTTATACTACATTCCCATTGTTATAATACGATTATTTATACTACATTCCCATTGTTAACACCATTTTTTATCACATTTCCATTGTTATCACGTTTATTTCTATTACATTCCCATTGCTATTTCAATTATTTCTATCATTTTCCCATTACTATTTTGATTTTTTTAGTATTTTCCCAATTTTGTTTTGATTGCCCTTACATTCCAAGCGCTATCATTCCAATATTGTGATGCCATCATCACTGCGGTAATATTATAAGCCTTATCATACTCCTACTTTAACCACAGCGACTCATAGCGACAAATATTTCAATATTGTAATTCTATTATAACGACTATTATTATTTTATAAACTCAGCCACCGCAGCCGTGATTTCAGCAGCGATGCAGAGTTGTTGGGTTGCAGTCTTCCATTGGGAGGAAAAAATGGTTGCTTTAATGGGACGTTTTTTTTTAGCACGTTTAGATGCAAAAAAGTTGTCAAAATTTATAAAACGTTGTCGTTATAATATAGTTTAATGTAAGAAAATGAATTAACTGCGTTTACGCGGTGGGTTTGGTGAAGTTGTAAGTGGCAGAATCGGGAACAAGTCAGTAGTGAGCCTTAAAAATGACTCGCAATGATAAATCTTGCTATTTCAACAAAAAAAAGGCCTACCTACCCCTCGACTAGGACCTCAGATTTTTCCCCTAGGGTGCGCTAATTCCCAGTTATATCCTTCTGAGGAACCCTTATTGCAAAATAACAAATTTTATCTTCGCAAAAAAAAAAGAAAAATCGACACTCGCATGAAGTTTACAAGCTCGAAATCCCTGCAGCGCCACGGTGGAGTTAAAATTTTAAAAGAGTTAAAACTATACAATTAAATCATCGCACAGCAGACTGACGCACCAGGCCGCACTCCTAACAAACTCACCACGTTTTATTATTATTATTTTTGGGTTTTCCCGTCGTTTTCGATGCTCAGACGAAGTCACAGCGCAATTTGGTAGTGTTGCAACATTCAGGTCTTATAATGGGAATTTGCGGAGGTGAGGGTCAACCCAAACCCGTTTTAGTGCCGTGGTGTGTCAGCTCTGGTCTGACGGAGGAGCGACGGTGTTTCTAGTCGCGGGCATCCTCACCACGCTAATAAACTCTCATGGAATTACTATTATTATTACTTCCTGATTTTACCGCCCAAAGTAACTGAGGTCGCCTTACTGTACAGTAAACCATGCTCTCCAGCAACAACACTGCGCCAAGGCAACCTTGTGGTTAATCACATGCTTTTCATAAATAGTTTTTTACTTATAAATTGCGTACTTGTTAATTCGTTTACTTCAAAGTTATACACTAATTTTACTCGCTTTTGATACATCAAATAAAATATTCGAGGGCTTCAAAAATACCGAAGTAATTGCATAAGGGAACTGTGAAATGGCAGAAAACGAGGACCGACACACATAAACTCGTCGATAAATTCGGAAATCGTGCACCATTTAATGCCGTGATGGGAGCACAACGTATGTACAGTAGTGAACAGTCGAGTTTCGTTTTTCATTCGTTTACTCATACATCTATTAACAGGAAGTTTACTGGACATTGATAAAAGATTAGATTAAATATTAGTTTGGGCCTCCCTAGCTGCAACAAAGGCGCTCCAAAGAGAGGAAGGAAGTAGGTATTGATATAAAAGAGAAATTGTCCATAACGTGAGCAGACACTGCTTGGAATACTGTAGCCTGGTTGCCTCAAGTCAGTGATTTTTCAAATGGAACTTGATCAGAATCTCCAGGGTCATCAGATGGTCAGTAAGCGTCGCATTTATTTAAAAAAAACTACTTGAGGGTCTTGAATGAAACAAAATCTATCATCCAGGAGCCTTGAATGAAACAAGATCTATCAGCCAGGAGCTTTGAATAAAGTAAGATCTATCATCCAGGAGCCTTGAATGAAACAAGATCTATCATCCAGGAGCCTTGAATAAAGTAAGATCTATCATCCAGGAGCCTTGAATGAAACAAGATCTATCATCCAGGAGCCTTGAATAAAGTAAGATCTATCATCCAGGAGCCTTGAATAAAGTAAGATCTATCATCCAGGAGCCTTGAATGAAACAAGATCTATCATCCAGGAGCCTTGAATGAAACAAGATCTATCATCCAGGAGCCTTGAATAAAGTAAGATCTATCATCCAGGAGCCTTGAATGAAACAAGATCTATCATCCAGGAGCCTTGAATGAAACAAGATCTATCATCCAGGAGCCTTGAATGAAACAAGATCTATCATCCAGGAGCCTTGAATGAAACGAGATCTATCATCAAGGATTGAGGGAGCCACAAGAGTCTGCTACGAATGGATTTCAACCGAATCGGGAACGCGAGACTCCCAAATCTATTTACTCCGATTCGTTTCCTGGGAAATCGAAAGGCTTGCATATAACAGTGTGCATAGTGGACTATTGTAGAACAGATCAAAAAATAGTTGATTTTATGCAGCATTTCACACTCTGATATTGATCACTAACTCTGACATTGATCAAAGATCAAAATTCAATTATAGCGTGGTGTGGAACATAAATGGAAAATCAAGAAATACAAGCGGTAGAAATACACAAGTTACACAAGCTCGCGATCACCTGAAGAGAGCTACTAATGTAAACAACACATAAAGTACGGGCATAAAAAGACAGCAGTCAGTATATACAAGACAAGAAAGTTTACAAAAACTCCAGCAGCATTCGATCAATACAATTTCCTTACTTCGTACATACCTACATAATACCCACAAAATTGATTTTAAAATTCTCGATAATGCAACCACAGCATCAAATGGCAATAAAATTTTCACAATTCTTATAGTGTATTTCAGTAGCAACATTCGTTATTTCTTTAGAGATCACTAAATTCTAAGGCACGCTAGCGAGACCGAATTAATCAAGTGCCTGTGAAAGGGAGCTGTCGATTTCATACAAGCTTACAGCAAATATCATCAATAATAAATATAATAACTTCTCCAATTTTTCGACCTTGCGAAACTGTTCCAGTTCAACACATGTTAAAATACGAAGATAATCACTTATCATCTTTACTAAAAGAACACTCAATTGAAATTGAAACGGTGCCTTTAGAAATTGACAGATTTAGAATATCAACAATTGAGTTTTCTTTTAGTAAAGATGATAGTATAATAACTATTAAATTTTTCATCCTCGTGTAAACCCCGTCACTACTTCGGGAGTGACAGATTCGGATATAAAAATCTATGAAGCAAGTTTTGCTTATATATTAGATTAGATGTTAGTTTAAGCCTCCCTAACCGCGACAAAGACGTTCCAAAGAGAGGAATGATGAAGGCACCATTCGGTATGGAGTTAAGATAACACAGAACCTACACACAAGGTGCACAAAAACACAAAGTTGGAAATGAAGTTCATAAACACGATAGAAGTTGAAAAAGAAGAAAATGGTAGGTTTATTCGATGATTCAGGGCCTACCTTAGCACTCAGCAAGTTCAGCATTGAAAACACAAAGCGATAAATAAATCTTCTCAAAATGAAGGGTTTTCATAAATAACATGCCAAGAAGTAATATAAGCGAGAGGTTAATCCAGCCAAGAAGTTAAACGAAAACTGAACCGTAGGGCAAACAGAAACCGAAATTTGACTTCAAGTAAAATGACTGAAATATATAAATATCTCAAGCAACCAGAATTCACACCATTAAAACATTTGACGTAAAACATGCAAAAATCTTCAACGCACTTGCCCTGAAGCTCTTAATTTTTCTCATTTCCATATGACAAGTCTCAGACATTAAATCTTCTGCAACCAAGAATTAAGTTTTTCGACATAAAATTCACAAAAATATTTGATCCACTTCCCTTGAAGCTCTAAAGTTTCTTCATTTCCGTACGACATGTCCCATTAAAACTGATCTTCGAAGAGCATCACCGCTAAAACGCCTAGCGTACAATTCTAAAAAAAGTTCCCTCACTCGGCTCATAGACAATAAGATTGAGGAATGTCTGCATCACAACCACAAAAAGTGATAGGAAGAAATCTACCACCGCCTTCCACGTGACTTCTGCAATCTGAATCTCGACCTCACAGAGACATAGTTCGCTGAACACGCCAGGTGCAAAAACCAGTCTGCAAAACACAGCAAGTGCAAAGCCAAAATAACTAACGTTTAGGGAAAAATATTTCTAAGGAGCGTTGCATTTTTCAATAACGACAACCCGAAGAACTAAAAGCAACATTCATTCTGTATATAAGCCACAAAACACAAATATGTGATACTCGGAATAGCGTGCAGGACAATTCTGTACAACCCAGTGTAGATGACAACGAACGGTAACTAAATGCGGCACTCAGATTTGACACCTCAATAAGAGCACTAAAAATTGATGCCTTGAACAGGGTGAGAAACAGTGCACTCAGGTCAGCAAAACTCATCAGGCTTAGTTTCACCTTTTAAAGAAAATTGACGAGAACAAGATATTTATGCATCAGGACTGCAGGGTTCAACTACGCGTACGGTAAATTTCTTCCATCATATAAAGGGAAGGAGAGCAGCTGTATCGCAAATGCATAGCAGGGCACAACTACGCAAAAGGTGATTTCTTCCATCATATAAAGGGCAGAAGAGCAGCTATACCACAAATACACTACGCGCAAGGTGAATTTCTTCCTTCATACAGAGGCACGGAAAGCTGCCACATCGCGTGAAGGAAAATACAGCCGGCGGAAAAAACATGGAACTACAATACTGGATGATAGAAATCAACCAACCGGTTGATCGCATGATGTACTGACTGCAGCCGTCACGCACACCAGCAGCAAACGGTAAAAATGTTAGGAACACACAGTATTTGAATAAGTACATAAGCACGCAAAGAGTGAAGTAAACAAGAAGAACGTTTCCAGCAAAGTAAAAATCGTGCGTTTTCAAGACTTGAAGCACTAAGTCTTCCGACCTTGTGTTTACTATAAAAGCTTCTAAGGAAGAAATCAAGCTGCAAATAAACAAGTAGCGAGTGAGCAAACGGCGTGATGCTTGCAGGGTGAAAAATAATATTTTTCAGATAAAATAAAGTTCTTACTTCAGTATCTACTGTGAAAAAATATTAAGATAAAAATACAGATCTTACTTCTGCATTTACTGCCAAGTTTTCAGTACAACCATTGCTTGCAGTCTAACGCAACACCTGGGCAACGCGACAAGTCTTTCCGCCACCTAAACACCATTTCAAAAGATCCAACATTGTAGCTACAGAACACATTTTATCAACGAATTACATAGCATTTCTTATTCTAAATGTAAGGCGCTGTAGTGGACAGGGGAGGCACTTGATAGGCATAACAGTTGCATCTGCTGATATGTTTCAGTTATACACCAAGGGCTTCAAATACCTTAGACTCTGAGCAAAACCACGAACAACACATAAATATCAGTACAACACTCTTAAAATATTCATAGGACAATCAACAAATTGTTCAGCAACAAACTGACCCGCGTTAACACTTCTTGCATCAGTGAAATGTTTCAATGGAGTGCAGATATGAAGTTCCGCCGTACATCAAGTAGTGGTAGTAACATGGGCAGTACATAAAGTAGGCGTAATATCATAGGAATATTTAGCTGCTCACTAGACGCAGTGTCACCTGTAGCTCGGGTTGATAGCACTACAGACACTACGACTGAAAGAGAAGAGGTAAAAGTTATACCAACATCGAGAAAAAAGGTCAGGTTAAAGGTTTGTTTTCGTAGTTCAAAAGTCATTTCACAAACGGAAAAGAGGTCAGGCTAAAATGAAAACGGCAATAATAACGCCATTCTATCATGAATCTTCACTATGCCACAACACCAGAATAATCCTAGGCAAATATCCGACATGGAGAGCAGTTTTATAGATTGAATCAATTGTATGGAGAAAATCGTTCATTTGCGCTCGAACTGAACACGTCCAATTAGCATTTCCTCCTGGAGGTTTAAGAATTTTACCCTAAGCATTTACATTTCCTCCTGAAAGTTTGAGAATTTTACCCAAAGGATTAGCATTCCCTCCGGAAAACTTAAGAATTCTACCCTTAGCATTAGTATTTACTCCTGAAAGTTCAAGAACAATACCCTATGCATAAGCATTTTCTCTCAAAAGTCCACGAATTCTACCCTACCCATTTCCTCCTCACAGTTTAAGAATTCTACCCTAAGGCCAGTTCGTCTAACTTTGCCCAACAATCCTAGGGGTTTTTAACAGAAGCGAACGAGAGCACAGCGCTATAACGCGTGACGGACCCGTGCGTTGCAATGGAATGATGGAACTGGCCTAAAATGCAAGGCTTTGAAGAGCATCGAACAGTGGTTCTTAACCGTGTTGGAGGTACTTAACCCCTCAAGTTCCATACATGCATTCATCAAACCCTTCGTAATTGGAAAAATATACGAATATAACTAAATACTGTTTTAGTACACAAACTGCACCATGCCGAACCCAGGTTAAGAACCCCTGATCTTGCATCTGGCAACACTGAGAGGTTGTCAGATGTTGAATGATTTTTATGGTCTAATCATACTCAGAGTTGCTGGATGTCAATTGATTTTTACAGTTTAATTATGCTTAGAGCTGCCAATTAATTGATTTACATGGTTTAATTTTATTCAGTTACTAGATGCTAATGGATTCTTATGGTCTAATTTTATTCAGGGTTACCAAATGTTAAAAGAATCCTATAGACCAATTTTATCCACAGTTGCTTATCAGGCAACCACTAATCAAAGTTGCCAGATGTTAAAGACTCAACAGCACGATTTTACCCAGGGTTATCAAATGTTGAATTATTCTTATGGCCTAATTTAATTACAGGCTGACAATGCGGCAATCATAATGGGTTGCCTGATGTCGAGAGATTTCTTTAGGCCAATTAAATTTGGAAAAATTTAGGACCTTAGTCAGAAAATGATCTTCCAATTCTAAAATAGATGGCCGAGTGCGTGGATATGTCTAGCATTGAGATGGTAAAACGAGGCTCCTCGTGCTTTTGTTACACTCCTGAACACATGAACTTGAGAACTGCACCACAACCCAGATGTACAGAAAGACTACATAGAGTGGTCCCTTGAAAACACACAATTATCATTATATACGACGTTTCACCAGCGAAGACGCTACAGAGGCGTTTCAGCGGTGAATTCGATGTTCCCCAGTTCATCATTGCTATATACAGGGCGGATATCATTTGTGTTATCGCCGTGTGGCTGCATAGGTGCAATCCAGAGGTAATGTTTAATTTGGTGCTGGCATGACCTAGAAAATATAGGAAGCATAAACTCGACATTAGTGAAATGTTATTTGGTACGTCAGCAAGTTAGCGTTTTAAAAACATCCAGATGAATTAAAAAGTTTCAAATCGCATTTTCGATCACAACATAATTACTCCGATCATTGGTTGAAATACTTCTAGTTAAAATTTAATCAATATTTTGATCACAGCAACGTCAGACAAATTTCACCATTTATACTCATTTTTCATTCTCAAAGCTCATTAAATGCATCTTATGAGAACCTACAGCCACGATGATGCTAAGGCACAACCCTAATGAATGTGAAAGTGACAAATTTTACCATTTAATACATTTGCATACACAACAATTTAACTCTGAGACACAGGATTACATTTTACAGATGCTAGGAAACAGAGAAGCAGCACTCCATACGAGTCGAGTTTCGGATCGCTTCTTTATCACACAGCTACGATATCTCCATGAACTCCTTGCAAGGTTAACACAATTAAATTTACTCGTTATTTACAACTTCCGGAACCGGAATACCTGATGCACTTCTCGCCATCACCACTAAATAAAAGAATCAGCTTAAACTCTCATTAGTATAATACTATAGGGAACCTCTTACTAACTCAAATCAAGGAGTTATAATTCACATTAGACGCTTGTTTATAAGAGTTCCCGAATCAATCAGTACAAGTCTGAAGACAGATAATGTCACTCATTTACAAAGTTATTGGGGAGTTTCATTTACTAAAACCTTAATGCACCCAATCAATGATAAGCTCATGAATAGGAACTAAATATTTTTTTTAATGAAGCTACAAGAAAATAGATTCATTTCCAGAAGTCAGTTTAACTCATTCGCATTATCCAAGAGCAAAAAATGCAATCATCACCACCAATGATTTACAGAAATGCATGCAATGGTCAATATTAACAAGAAACAGTAGCCATCCATTTGCGCACGGCTCAAGAAGATAGGCAGGATACTACTTCATTAAATAAAGGAGGTACAAATGATCCCACTCACAAGGCCAAGCACCCCATTTTGGCCATGAAGGAAGAAAAGAACTACCAGCGGTCTATTAAATAAGTAGAAGAGAAACATGCTTTACAGATGCAACACCCCTTCGTCCGACTTGGCATTGCTGTCACCAGCTGTAGAGGAAAGATTAACGGCTTCAGTGAGGTCTTTGATTTCATCGACATCGTAGGCATCGTCGTCTGAATTATTGCCGGCAGTTTGCTGCGAGTTCTGCGAGATGTGCGATGTTCTGGAGAGCTGCGACCCAGCTGAGGACACGCCGGAGTTACGGGAGAAGGAGCCCCGGCGGGGGTGTTGGCCCACGGTGTGTTGGTTGGCGGGCTTCACGGTGATGATGAGGTTGCTGCTGTTGGCCACCATCATGTCCGTTACCTGCAAAGCATGTTTAGATTAGGCCATGTGACTTGCGATATGACTCATCGATGGGTCGTGCTCAAGTTTTTCCTGCTGTGATACAACCCATCAATGGATGGGTCGTACTTGAGTCTTTTCCTGTTGTGAAACGAACCGCCGGTGGTATTTTCAAAAAAATTTTACCATCTTCAAATATTAATGGTATTTAATGGACCCAGTTAACGTTTGGGTATTTATGAAATTAGTAACAACTTTTGACTTTAAATTTGTATTGAATATTGAACTTCAGTTTTACCCATTGCGGTCAACTTGTTGAGCCAAGTTACATGCGTAAGAATTATCACGAGAAACTAGTGTTTAGCATGAAATTCAGTCCTCCCAAGACTGTAAGGAGAGAGCACAAGTTAGTATAGAAATCAGCAAAAGTTGAATCCATGCAGAAAATTCACACATAGAAACTGCAAGACAGAAAGAATTTTATGAAACAGGATATAAATTGAAAGAAAGAAAGTAATTGGAGCTGAACAAAGGACAGCAGTGAACCGAAAAATGATGGGCTTCAACAAAATAAAATCCTTTTCAATGACAACACAGAGAAGCCTTCCCAAACCCTGAACATGTGAGCTCACATCTTCCCCTAGCACCAATATTAACAAATATAATTGTTGCATCCCTCTCATGGGCTGTTATAGTGAACAAATTTAGAAACAACATGCATTATAGTATCTTACTTTTACCAGATCAATAAACGTTAAACACTTACTACCAATACCAGGCAAATAGGCTAGGCAACCAATAGTTCTCTAACAACATCAATTAAACTAATCTTGATGACTCTTGGGTAGAGATTTTAAACAACTTTCACTGGTACCTATAAATACCTTCAATCATTTTAAGAGCCACAGAGGGAATTTTTCACTAAGCATTCGTGAGCAAACGAGCTATCAAATTTTAGAGACAAAATGACACTTTAGGTTCCTAACACCAAGAACTCTATCTCTATGTGCTTATGAAGCTCTAATCATTTTGTCAGTATGCTTGCTTACACCTTTGTCACACTACAACTACTTACAGTAATTTCAAGGAGCAAAATCCAAAATTCTTCAAGAATAACATTACATAAAATTCAACACTTCAAAATCAATGATGTCATCAGGCAAAATTTAAAACCTCCACACACTGTACTGTGAGTTCAATCTATTTTTAATAACCAATCTTTGAACAACATATACCAAAAATTAGTCATAAAAAGAAGATGCTCCAACAGGTCTGGCACTTACTACACAGCAGAACCCTCACCTGATCGAGTGTCTTGCCGTGCACCTCAATACCATTAACTTCTAGAACTTCATCATTGACAGCAAGGAGACCCGTGCTCTCAGCCAGGCCTCCTGGCACGAGCCTCGAGATAAATATCCCAGGCACGCGTTCCAGGCCCTGGGCGGTCACACGAACAGATGTGCCATCACGGATGTAGAAGCCGAGGGGCTTGTCGCTGCCGTGCTTCAACAGCCGCACTCTTCGGCACACTTCAGGCACCACATCCACGTCTATGATGGCCGCAACCTGACAACAAATGAGTTGCATGAGCCCATTGTGAGAAAATGTGGGAAGTGACAAGTATTAAAAATGATGCTGCAATGCCATTATTACTTACGCGAGTGCCTAATGGAACAAAATAGAGCAGAGCAGAACAGAGCAAAAGAAAACTGAATACATTTTATCTTAACAAACAGAAGGCCTACCTAACTTGCAGCTCAGGACCTCACATTTACCCCATGAGAATGCCAATTCCTGCTAATACAATAGCTACATCCCTTGAGAAGCCCTGACATAGAAATACAAAAGCCACCATTGTCAGTGATTATGCTGCTTTAAAACACTGCCATGATGAATTAGTAGCTGAAATCTCCAAATTTGGGATTATTTAATAAGAAAATATGTACTTTTTGACCCTAGTGTAACCCCTGAAGCATTGGGGCACCAGAAAGGCAATATAGGTAAAAGAAAAATATTGACTAACTCGGCCAGTTTTTACCTCTCCAACAGCAAGAACAACTTTATAAAACTATCAAAGATTTCCTACTGATTTCTGTCTACCCAAGTTTGACTACTCAATTGTGACTACTAAGTCATGATCTCCAACTGGCTACTCAATTGACAGTACTAAGTCACATCAGCACAGTTTATGAACGGACTCACCTGTCTGAAGTCCTGAGGGTAGGAGATCTGTAACCTGTTCTTGGTCTGTGCACCACCAAATGGAGACAGGATGCTCAGCTTTGAGTTGGATCCATTTGGTAGGGTGTCCAAGCTCTCTCCTTGAAAGTAAAATAATGAGTTTCAATTGCAATGCTGAGTAATTTTAATATATAATTTTGAAAGTTTATTTATCTACTGTACAATACCTACATGTTTGCACAGAAATGCATTTTGAGTTCCTTGTACTGAACAGTATTTACAAACAAAAATGCTCAGTTGAGAAATGCAATTCCTTCTTTTGCATGGTAAATGCAAACAAAAGTGTTCAGTTCAGAAATGCTATAGCTACTACTGTACAATAAATGCAAACAAAAATACAAAGATGATACATGCCATTACTATTATGGTACAGCATATGCAAACCAAACTGCTTAGTTGAAAAATGCTATTTCTACTACTGTAGAGTATTTGCAAATAGTAGTTTGATATATGCATACAAAAATGTGTAGTTGATAAACATTCCACCCACCTTTCCTCTGCACACTAATTCGAAGCAGTGACCGCCTTATTTGCAGAGCTTTACGGAAATTGTCATCATTGCTGAGAGGCAGCAGGTCCCCGTCTCCAGGGTCCGTGTATGCTAGCACAATGCCAGTATTTCTGGGCAGGCAGTGAATATTTTCCACCAGTTCTCGGAAGCTCTCCAACGTATCAAATTTGTTTCTTTCTATACTGAAGCGTCGGAATTCAGCATCAAACTGAAACATAAATTAAATAAGCTCAAATTAATGGCTCTATAAAGTGTAAGTTTCATGAACAAAATACTTTTTTTCAATTTGAAATGAAACTAGAGTATAATAAAGCTTTTAGCCTGAATAACAAGAATAAACAAAGTACACAAATTTGAGGTTCATCATTTGGTCATGATAAATGCATCAGATAATGAATTCATAAGACTAGTCTTCAAAGGCATCTTCTCAAAACCATGAAACACATATTTGTGACATCAAATTTATCCTAAAAAACAAAAATTTATGTTTACCACTACTTGCTTTGAAATCCAGAATCAAAAAGAAAGGTAAATTTTTAATATATAACTCAATATGAAAACAAGTACTTGGGGCCCTAAATGATATACAATCAAAAATACTATTTTTGATATGAATGCAATTGAAAGGAATTATTGATTTAATAGCCATACATATTAATTTTAACTTGTCAGATCTATTAGCAACTATTCATCAACTTTTATTCAAATTACATCTTCAGCAAATGTATGAAGCAATCAAGTTCATCTCTTTAGAGACATTTCCATAGCTTTGGTTAGAAAATGCGTCAACACAACACATATACAAACAATGCATTTTAAGGGGATCAACTCATGAGTATAATAGAAAGTTTAACAATTGCAGCACTATTTTCAGGAATGTCTAACAATCTCTGAGACCATATTTTTATGGCATGGCTTCTGCAATTATTCTTATAATTTTACAAAGTTAAAGCTAAATGAAATAAAAGAAATAAATTTTTTAAGGATACATAGCACTCTGCTAAGTAGGATGATGAAATACAGACATTATTCAATTTTACACAAGTCATTCAACATAATTGTTTTATTGTAATTGTAAAATATGTAGTATATAAACACCATCTCTTTCTACTTATCTGTACTCTAAACTAGGGGAACTTAATATTAAAATATTACTATACTACATATATAAATAATAACTAGTGTATAATTACAACAGAAAAATCAAACAACAATGGGTATGATCAGCAATAGCAATTGTTTTATAATTCATTCATAACTTCTTATTTAATTTATCTCTTTGTGCTAATCTTCCATCTAGGTTTGAAAGAAAATTTCTGGCAAGAACTTGGAATGAGTAGAACTTTTTAGTGAAATTTCAGTCTAATTTAATCTGTACATCTGTTTATTAGGCAGTGAAAACTGTAGCAGATCAATGTCAGAGCTATAAGCTATTTCAATGATCACTATAGAAACTGTTGTACCACACTAAATTTTGCATAAAACCACATTTTTGCTCAAAACTGCATTTGCCCTTAATCAAATGTGCTAGGCTAT
>JACJUY010006019.1:37423-51742 GCA_014220935.1 Platorchestia sp. MABIK | reverse complement strand
ATTTGAAATCAAAACTTCCCTTGAGATTATTGAATATTCACCGCGACCTTGCAGCCAAGAGTGATCAGCAGGCGTGTAAAAGGTTCAAATTACCGAAATATTATACGTTCAAATGCATAACCTCATACACCTTAGTTAATAGTTTTATAAATACTAAAAAATCTCCAAGAGCACAACCACGTATATTTCGATGGTATTTTTCCAAAAACTATGTCAAATATTTTCAACCGCTCAGCTCCGTAAATTTCAAAAATATTGATACAAAAACTAAGTAAAAAACTCCAACAGCACAACAACATACATTTCGGTAATGCTTTAATTTAAAAATTAAGGTTAAACATCAAACTACGTAAATTTCAATAATATGCACACAAAATCTACGTAAAAATACCCCCAAGAGCACAACCACGTACATTTCGATAACATTTATTCGTAGATAAAATAAAAATTTACCCCCACACCTAGTGCGATATTCAGGCACCACATCGAGTCAGGTCGGCCGGGCCACAGGCTCACAGCACCTTTGTATTCGCAGCTCGACAACCGAAGTAACGATGCTAATTTGAAGCACGTGATCGATACCGTAAATGTTGCTGAGCATAAGAACCCTGTCATCGTATCGTTTTATCTCCAGTAGGGTTCACAATACAATAGACGATTTTATGTCGGTGTATCACCAGATATTGACGAATAATTCTCGCAGTTTTTGCCTGTTCAGGCCGCGGCAGCTGAGGGTAACGGATTGTCAAGTGAGCAGAGAAATCCTTCACAAATCCTCATCCTTTTCCTAGTGAAGCTTCAACCTTAAAATCTCGTTTGTGTTGGCGCTCCCAAGGGGATTATGCGAGGTCTCGAGCTAAAGGTTAGGTAGGCCTGCTTTTTGTTAACATGGAATAGGTTTTTGTTTTGTTGCGGACCATCTTTTCTCGGTTCTCTGATGTCCGGTTTTTCAGCACCTACTAACTACTTTCTTCTTCAACTTTTCTCTCGTTTCATGAACTTCTTTCTTAGCCTACTGTTTTTATGCACCTTGTGCATAGATTCCGCGTTCCCTTAACTCCATACTAAATGGTACCTCCATAATTCCTCTTTTTGAACATCCTTGTTGTGATAAAAGGAGGCTGTAAAACTTTCTCATAATCATTCAATCAATCAATCTCGTTTGTGATGCACCAATTTTAAATTATCAGGCATAGGCTGAAAATGTCGTTTAGAATTGGAAAACCTTGTTTTTGTGCGTCCACACACCGGGCCTGAAGTTGCACTGTTTACGTACTTTGAACATTGGGTATTCCTGGAGGACAAAAATTATAACGCTTCGCATTATCATCTTGTAACGAATTCTCATTGATTACTAACTATCAGAAGGAAAGTACGGCTTGCATTCGGCAGTACTTTACTTCTTATAGTTTGTATTTAATGAGAATTCGTTTTGGGATGACAATGCGATGCATTATAATTTTTTATGCTTCAAGAATACCCACTGTCCAAAAATGTCTAATGTCCAAAAATGTTTAATTGTCTGTTCTATATGAAACCACGAAACTCGGATTTCTTTTCAGAATTCTCCATATCTTGAAAGCCAATGCATAAAAAAAAGTGCATATAAAACTGAAATTAAATATTCATTAATGAACAAGCAGAGACAGCACAATCACGCTTAAATCATTCCACAACGATCCCTCCAGAGACATGATGAAATGAACGAACTCTACGGATAAACCACGTAACATTTCAGTGTAAGTGGCTCTGTGCTGCAACTGGTACGGGTGACAGTTTTCTGGAACCGATGAGGATGTCAGCCAAAAATGTTATTACATCAATGAGATAATTTCAAAACATTTTCCTATGAGCTGCGTCGTGTTTGAAACAACTATAATCACGGACCCCAATAATAATTGATTAATAAAAAGAAAAAGCTTTTTGTGATGGGGAAATGTATTCTAGTCACGCAATGACATTTGCGGAGGGAGCTCCAATCATCCATAAATTGCACAATTTTTTACCGAGACCTCACAGAATAAAAGGGAAGGGTCGTTCTATAATAAAGTTCATGTAAAGGGACTCAACCTTACGGGATTTCTCCCTGCTCACCAGAAACTAATGAACATGGACAGTGTGTCTCATTAGTGATACTCTGCAATCGAGACAAGATTTATTAACCCTCCAGGAAAAGGCTTTGTAAACTCTGAAAATGTTTGCACTTTCCCGTGGGATTCCAGGAAATGCAAACACAGAGGAGCTGCGCAGTGCAGTTATTGAAGTGCTTGGAAGCGCGGCTTGGAGCATGTAGCTATTCCTAGCCTAGCGTGTGTAGGCGATGCAAACTTAAGGAACTAGTGTACACGGCTTGTCATAAATGACGGGATTAAATACTTTCCTTGAATGAATTTTCGAGATGTGAATTACAAACAAATATATTCATCCTAATAGTACCCGCGATTAAAATATTATCGTGCTTGTGCACTGGTGAAACTCGTATCATAGATACGGTCATTAATCATCCATATTATTGTGCTTGTGCACTGGTGAAACTCGTATCATAGATACGGTCATTAAGCATCCATATTATTGTGCTTGTGCACTGGTGAAACTCGTATCACAGATACGGTTGCTAAGCATCCTTATGAGCGTGACAGAGAGACGGAAGAAGTGGACGCCAAGTAAAAATATATAAATACACAAACACACCAAGGGTATTTTTAGGTAAGGTAATTAATGTCCTCAAGAAAGGCAGACGAAAATGTGCGAGAACCAGTGAGAAAATGAAACAGTTGGTGCCTTGTATGAAACATTACCGAGTTATCTTGCTTCATTACACTCATTAGGCCTTTCTTAATTACCTAAATTGATTCAGATAACAGCAACTACAATTATCCAAGATACTAGAACACGTATAATATGGAATTAAGGATTTCAGGGCAATTCGTGGGTAATTTATTCACAAAATTTTTACAGTTGGATTTAATAGAAATCATGTTAGTTTTGCGAGGCTTTCTTACGAACATTTTCCAAGTTTTATTACTTGTATATTCATTTTTCAGCTAGGACAATCAACCTCTATTCAGTTTATCACGAATGATGTAAAAGATATGTCACGACACACCGCAAAAAGTGTCAAAAATGAAGCACATAAGAAATTCTTGGTTTAATAATCCAATTCTAGAAAACTGAGCATTAGGCTAGCATAGAATTGTATATATGAATAATGCCTAAATACATGCGTCAAATGTGTACGTAATTATTGCTCGTAGTAATCTCGATAAATTTAGGACAATGGTATTCATTGGGCGAATCTCGAAAAATATAAAAATTAATTAAGATATAACTTACATGAAATACGCTGACTTGCAGTAGCTGCGGCTCTCAATCAATGCGTTTAACCGGAGTGGCTCTCCTGCAAAATTGCAAAATTAGCGAATAACACTGATTTAGGGACTTAGTAGGCAGCGTGCTGTTTTTTTTTAATTAATACTATTATCTTTCTTATAGGGCAAGTTCAACCTCCGTGTTCGCCCACTCAAGGAATTAATACAGAGTAACGCTGTTGAATAATGATTTAAAGTTTGCGTGGCTCCAGAATAAAGTTTTAAAGTTTGCGTGGCTCCAGAATAAAGTTTTAAAGTTTGCGTGGCTCCAGAATAAAGTTTTAAAGTTTGCGTGGCTCCAGAATAAAGTTTTAAAGTTTGCGTGGCTCCAGAAAAAAGTTTTAAAGTTTGCGTGGCTCCAGAATAAAGTTTTAAAGTTTGCGTGGCTCCAGAATAAAGTTTTAAAGTTTGCGTGGCTCCAGAATAAAGTTTTAAAGTTTGTGTGGCTCTAGAATAAAGTTTTAAAGTTTGCGTGGCTCCAGAATAAAGTTTTAAAGTTTGCGTGGCTCCAGAATAAAGTTTTAAAGTTTGCGTGGCTCCACACAGGGGTGAAATTGAGTGTCTAGGTTGACACACGACTACAGGAGAAAGGGGGAAATCTATCAGGGAACCCAAAAACTGGAGTGGAAATACAAAATTTGTTTCTTAACAAGTTAGAAAATGAATAAATCAGGCCTGTTCGTCAGCCTCCTCAATATGCAGGAGAAACAAATGGGGGGAATAGAAAGTAAAGTCTACTTCAATATCAATTGAAGCCCACAAAAAATCCTTCAAACCAAGTTGCTGCTTATGTACTGGATTGCTCAATGCCATTTAAGAGTTTTACTTCTCCATGGTACATTGAAGAACACCGAGCTCGCTCCTCATGAGTGTGACTAAACAGACCAAAATTTCCATTAAGCGCATCAATCTCGTTAAATAAAACAATGAAAATACGCTATTGTGTGCCACGACAAAATCCCGTACTAGATTCAAGAAATTATTTAAAAATCTCTTATACTGCTGAAGGGATTCTTTGTTTACAAGCGATATCAATATGACTACAACGTGACATAAATCAATTTAACATGAGTAACCGTAATTAAATGTATTTCTGAAATACGATAAACGAGACTTCTCAGTTCTTACGTTCTTTTACGTAAGGAACGTTCCTTACGTTCCTTTACGTTCCTTTACGAGATTTTTTGGTTCTCAGGTTCCTTTACGTCCCTTTAAAGAACTTTTCAGTTCTTACATTCCTTTACGTACGGTTCCTTACGTTCCTTTACGTCCCTGTACGAGACTTTTTAGTTCTTACACGCTAAACTACATGTAACTGAGAAGATAAATCGTTGAGCCTTTAACAGGAATTTAATCCAGCATTTCATTAGAGCATTTGGCTATGAGACAGAAAACTGCGTCTCTGTTTTCTAGGTGAACGTGATAATTTTAACTGAGCCTTAAAACTAATTATTTTGAAGACAACATAAGGCAAGTAAGCCTAAAATTGCAATATTTGGCTTGTTCCAACCAAGGCTGCGCAACACCAAGGTCATGCAGTCCTTTGATGCAGAGCTTTTGTTCTCAGAAATGATTAATTACATCCCACATTGGCATAACGTTCTCATAGTTTTTATGAACGAGCCTCTATTTGCTCTTTCAAATCAAACTTTGAGATTTCCACATGAAGGAATTTACAGCTGGTGTATTCACTCACATTACAACCAGCTCGCCTCGTTCAAATGTCTGTTTCAATAATATCCTCCCAATTAAAAACCCTCAAGGGGATTAGAAACAACATCGCTTCGTCAGCGAAGACTGATCAGACGGAGCACGTCCCAGAAAGCGTGCGATTCAAAACGAAGAGCTCGTTGAATTGAATCTTTTCCTCTTTGTGTTCGGGAGTTCAGGCCCAAATAATTAACTGCATCAATTTGATCCGGTCGCACAAAAGGCCGGCATCGAACAACCTCCCTTATGAAGTTGGGCAGGTTTCTCCGTTCTAAAGAACGGTAAAGTACCGGCCTGAATGGGGCGCAGCCGCTCCCGGTGGACAATGGCCGGCCGTATCCAGCCCTGCATATCATATTATCAGAATCTCTTGCTCAGAATTGAGCGCAAAATTGAATCGAGTAATTTGCAGACTTTGGGCGTTTCCATTTACATAGCAAAATGGTAGCCTGTTGATTATTCTACGCGACACAATGGTTTCAATTATCGAGATTGGTCAATCAAACGTTGGGACATTTTTAATCGGGCGGATGGCTGGAAGAGTTTTCTCTCGAGGACGCAGACGCGTGTCAGATGAAGAAAATTTTAAAATAAATGCTCATTTTTAGGGCGATGCTTCGACTCAGTTCCTGAGGACGAGAGTGTGAATGTCAAAGCCCGTAAGTGGACACACTTAACAACAATCTGCCTAAGCATAGACAAAAGATTGCCTGTTTGTAAGCAGGGTTCGAGCTTCTGTCGCACAACACGTGTCTGTAAGAGAAGCTTTGTTAGCCAAATTAGTTACACAATTGTCTCAAACAGAACGAGGAGAAGTAGGAATTGGCTAACTAGTTTTAATATGTTGGTAATTAGTTTATGCTTCCCTTTCTTTAACAAATGAGATCCAAAGAGAGGAAGAAGAAAGGCAGCATTTAGTATGGAGTTAAGCGAACGGGGAATCAATGCAGAAAGGGCGTAGAAACAGTAAGTTGGGAAAGAAATTCATGAAACAAGATCAAAGTTGAAGAAGAAAGTAGTAGGTGCTGAAAAACAGGACAGCAGTGAACCGAAAAAGAGCCGATCCTCAACAAAACAAAAACATATTATTTTAACAAAAAGAAGGCCTATCCAACTCTGAGCTCGGGCCCTCACATTTTCCCCCTGGGAGCGCTACTGAATTCAATCGAGAAATTCTCAAAACACATCGATGCTTCCCGTCAGAAGGAGCTATATTCATTCATGGTTCAGAACTTCGTTATATAATTAATAATCCATTCAAAATATGTATGGTAACGAAGAGGAATAGCTGAGGCATATCACTTTGACTAGCGTGCTGTACCGTACGTCCCAAAAAAAATCGAACCGAGTATTTATTTTCCCGTATCAGATATACCAGTATTTATTTCCCGTATCAGTAATACCCGTAATTATTTCTCGTATCAGTATTAATCAGTAATACCTCATTATTTTGCTTGGAATTAAATGTTTATGGTAATTCCTATGATCGTATTACTGATACGGGAAAATAAATACTCTGTTCTGGTTTTTGTGGGACATACTGTACATTGCACGGAGCAGCTCACGTGACACACGATAGATGCCGCTAGGTCGAGTTATAGGTTGTGAAATCGAACTTGAAAGCCTTCTACGGAGTATTGAGGCTCTGCATTTTGCATTATAAGCTTACCAATATAGATGCTAGATTCATCCACTTTTGAGGTACTTATTAATGCTCAAGGACCAGAGGGCTGCAAAGTCCCATCTGGAGTCGGGACCAGAGAATAGAGTTTTTTGAATCTCTATTTCAGTAAAGAAGCTTTGTGTATTGCTCCACTCATTAGTTCGTGACAGCTGAGACCCCGTTACCCTCATAGTAAGTCTGCAAGAGTTTATCCAGCAAGTCACGCAAGTAACGTTAATACAGAAAATTAAATATTTTAGTTGTTCTTCGCAAATTTATCAACGATTATGAAACTACTGTAAATTTAAGACTTGTTCTATCCACACAGAACGTTTGTCAGTTTCTACGAGCTTCAAAATTTCTGCCCTGTACAAGGTTGTGCTGCATGTATCTCTCACTAGTTTCTATTTTCTTTATATTCTGCGCAAGCGCAGGACACAATGGCCTTTGTTGTAAGCTGCGAAGCTTGTGAAAATAAGTTATTATATAATATATAGGACGTTTCACCATCGAAACCTGTGAACATAAGTCTATGCAGGCCCTGAAGCTGACCGATTGTACAATTCTCGTGCGCTGCAAAGCTAGTAAAATCCTCAAATGATTTCAGAACAAGTGAGAGAAATTCACATTGCGTTAGGTAATCACATTTTACTGGACTGAAACTATCGCACAATTACTGCTGTCAAGAATCAATAATCGTAGAAAGAAAATGCTTCTCACTAGGGATCCACAACATTGTTGGTCACTGGTTTCTTAAACCACATTTTTCATTGAAAATTATGGAGATTTGTGACAGAATTTTGATCACATATTGCATTCATGCTTTCTTGACACACGCTATACTCTGATTTTTCCTCCTTGTAAAATTAGGAAACTTATCTTTCCAACCTTCCTCAGAAACATTTTTGCATACTTTTCTACACTAATTTCGGCCATCATTGGAAATTACCGTGATACATTTTGCGAAAAAGTTTGCGCAGCATTTCAGCGTGAGCTTCTCGCACCCTTAATCAACGCACACTTCCTCTAAATGAAAGGCAAAACTAAGCGTCGAATTTCTTAGGCGTTTAAAACTGCAGCATTTATGCTCTTGAATTTAATCAAAAGTGAAAATAAGTAGCACCTGAAAGAATTATATATACTATGAAGCCCCGACATTCGCGTCACCTTTCATCAACTTAGTCAACATTCAAATTATGAAATTTGTATAGACTCAAGTAGTTCTGGAGTAGTTAATGCTAGCACCCCAAGACCCATTAGGCAAGTAAAAGAACTTCGATGAAGCACCAGGTATTAAGAATTTGATCAATCCTGCAAAACTTCAAGTGTTCGGTAACGTCTACAAACGACAGGCACAAAACGAAGATAATAAAGAAATACATCTGGCTGAAAAAATTACAGATATGCGTTAATTTTCTACAACTTTATCAATATTGAAAGGGACAAATTACTTAGAATCTTAAAATCAGCGGTAAAGCTTAAAGTCTCAGCCTACTTCCAAGATTGTTTTCAGCATTCGAAACCCAGAGCTAATACAGTCAAATGTTTGAATCTCTTTGCGAGAGCGTCGTCAACATTAACAAATGCAGTACTACTTCAGATCTTCCAGAGTCAGTGACACAATCGACCGTTAGAGCCAACTTTCAAGAGCGATGTCAACATTCAAGACGAAGTTGCGCACGAACTTCAACGTTTAGTAATAAAAACCTAAGTCGGATTTGGCGTTCATTCGAGAGTGCAGTAACTCGAGGCCAAATTCAGGCCCCAATTAGTCAAGCAGTGCCGCTGACATCCCAAAATTCGAAGAGTTCCTCTTCGAAACGAGCCACACAAAAGTGCTCGCTGCCCGAGACGCCGCGTTTTACTCAGGGAAACATGCCCCAATCCAATTACGTATCTTCCATAAGGAACAAAAGCCATTCTGTTGAGACTGAGAGTTAGATGCTGCATTACATATTCATTAAGAAGCAAATTGTTCGTGCGGCTTGCTGCCTTTATGTTGTACTTAGTAATTAGACTTGCTGTAAAGATAGAGGGTTGTTTAGATGGAATCCTCAAGCGCGTTGCAATGCATCATGTTTGAGACCACGTCTTCCATTGCAAGCTGAATAAACATTAAAATAAGTAATAAAAAATAACCCTAGAAGGTTCATGATTCGTGATTTTAGTTGTGATCCTAATTGGGGTAACATTTTGACATTGGGGAGCAACCAATAACCTACATTCCATTTAATTTCAAGGCTCTTTCAATATTAACATGTCATTAAGGAATTCGCTGCCACTACCCGTGTTGTAATGCTGGAAGATTAAATCATTATTAGTTAGTTTAAGCCTCCCTATCCGCCACAAAGGCGATCCAAAGAGAGGAAGGAGGAAGGTACCATTTAGAGAGGAGTTAGGGAACGCGGAATCTATGCAGAAAGGGCATAGAAACAGTAAGTTGAGAAAGAAGATTATGAAAAAAGATTTAAGTTGAAGAAGAAAGTAGCAGGTGCTGAAAAGCAAGACAGCAGTGGACCGAAAAAAAAGACTTTCCTTAACGTAACAAAATTATTTTATTTCAACAAAATGGAGGCCTACCAAACTCTCAGCTCAGGTGCAATGCTAAAAACAAATAATTCCAGCAAGTGCATGGAGGAATTTCAATTCATTTGGCGGTCGCACAACTTCATCAAACCAAACTCCCAGATAGCGATGATAATGCTCGATTGTGCTGAATATCAATCTTCGTTATTTCTTAACTAACCTTGAATTATGACACTCGGGAGAAGATTAGGACATTTACTATGAAGAGGAACTGTAAACACTTGCTATTGCCGGATAATTGTGGGAAGATCACGCCGCTATCTCGTAACACGTTGACTGCGATATGGTCCACTGGTGGTCACTGAAGGAATTTTCACAATGCTGCTAACCGACCAGCAGTCACAAACTTAATATTCATAAGGACTTAACAAAAACTAAATGAAAAGGCGATCAGTTTAATGTTCGGTTTTTGAAAATTGATCTTCAAAACTAACTTTAATATGAGTTGAATATTGGACTCCAGTTTAACAAATCGCAGTCAAAGCGATAGCACGTTCGGAACTCTCCCCTTAAATGGGTATGTCGCTGGATGCATTCCACGGGCGATATGAGAGGTCTAGGTGGTAATCTCAATTTTTCCTACATTATGAAGGTTGGTATCTAAATGTCCTTGCAACCAAGGATTCACAAAGCTAGAGTTCACTTTTAAATAGGTTGGTATCTCTATGTCCTTGCAATCGAAGATTTGCATAGCAAGATTTCATTTCTAATTGGGTTGGTATCCATATGTCCTTGCAACCAAGGATTCAAAGAGCAAGAGTTAACTTGTAGTTGGGGTGGTATCCAAATGTCCTTGCAATCAAAGATTCACAGAGGATGATTTCACTTGCAATTGGGATGCTATTTCAAGTCACGGTTCGATGGCGAGTGTGTGTGCGTTATATCTTGAACTTATACTTCAACGACTGTTGAGTTTAACACTTTCACTGCTGCAGGTAAAACTGAAGTTTCAATTCAAATTTAAAGTCAATTGTAGTTATTAATTATATCGCATGTTCATTGCAATATAATGTAATATAATGTTATTTAGTTCATAGACCAAGCCTCTGAATTCTGCTACAAAATTAAAGGGAATGCCAATTAGACAATCTTGAATTTCCTTACCAGAATGAACGTTTTTTTTTCAGTTCGTTTGCACGGGATTGCATGAAGAATAGCAATTAATGTTGTTTGAAAAAATCACCTCATATCACGTGTTACTTGAAGCACATTCAAACACCTTCACTTACTCCACCATGGACCGCTGCATGAGCACTGTTTAAAATTTGAACTTACGACCCGTTCCTGCGACTATTGAGGAAAATTTTTATAGATTATCACTCATGATTTTCGATTCTCATCTCCGAGAATTTGCGCGTACAGGGTTCGGGAAAGGGAGAGAATTTGTTTGTACCATTACACAGGCACTAATATAATTTGTAAATAGGAGTGCGCATGTGTGAATCTTTGTACTTCGAAAACAGAAGAGCCTTACATGCATATTTACTTATGAATTGGAGAGCACCTGTATGTATCAGTGTAAAGGTACTTATGTAGTTAATAAATAGGAAAACATTATGAAGGTGTGCATGCACGCATTTCTTACATAAGCGAGCGTTTTAAATGTATGATAGCATCAGTACTCACGCAATTCCTTTCCACATGCTTCCAAATTTGTTGATCGCACAACTTTGAGTCAAGCATGAATCCGAATGATTTTCTTGCCATGGTTTGAATTGATTTCGCTTCAGCGGACTAAGAAAAGCCAGAAATCGTCTTTTCCAGCTTTGCACTTGTCGTTGCTGTACAGTGAACCTTTGTATTTCACGTACCACTTCAGACATAAATCTGTCTACCTTCATCAATTGCTGACACACGTCACAGTGAATGAAGTTATGTTCTACAAGAAGGAGTGGCAAATCTGATGCAGGTGTACTGAACAATTCTCGCGATCGAACTATTCTTATTTTGCCCTTGAGCACTTCGTTCACGTTGCCTCGACGCCTGGGTAGCAAGATTGGCTTTTTTTCTTCTCAAAATTACAGCATTTTTTCTTCAAACGAATTTTGACCTTGAAAACCACTCAGCGACAGACAATCCTGCAGAGTTGCCAGTTGCTGAATGACTTTTATGGTGAAATTCTGTTCGAAGGAACAAACTTGAGAATTTTGACGAAAAAAGACAAATCGGGCACACCTACTCTGGACATGTGTGATGTTGAATCCAGAGTCAAAGAGGCAAGCTGCCCAAAAATCTGAGAATTAGCTGTGAACACTAGAACTTTAAAAATAAAATTAACAAAAAGGGTACAAAAGCGTGGTTGAGGTAGATGCTGAATAGGCAAAAGCGTGGTAGAGGTAGATGCTGAATAGGCAAAAGCGTGGTAGAGGTAGATTTTGAATAGGCCTTGGATTTCGTTGCAAAGGTTGTTGAGACAAGCCATAAGTTTCTGATGCATCCAACCCGATATGTTAAGAAACAAAATGCTTTCAACCAAAAATTTTAAAAGCGAGGAAAATGTTAAGAAAGTACTAATAAAAGCAGGCATTTTATCAGCATGTTCTCTGTTTTTAAACTTTTAATAAATTGCGATTTCAGGAAAGCAAACATTTATTTGAAATGTTATTTTCATGTTGAAATCTATTCAAACCAAAACCCAAAGGCACACCAGGACCAGTGTAAAAACCCTCAGAAATATGACACAGCGCGTCGAAATGTGCGAAGCGCTAATTCCGAGCAGGCCCGTCCTCGTGTTTAGAGCATATCAGCCTCAGAAACAGAGGACGGGTTTGAAGTGGATGTGCAGCAACAGCGCAAGGTTAATCGCGTTAACGAACACCTTGCAATATTACGCACGCAGGACAAGCTTTGTCTGCCCCTCGCCAACGATGGATTCTGCAGATTCCAGCTGGTGCCGGCCTCACAGACTTACTTGAATGGAGTTTGTTGACGCTGCCTTCCCGCGTCGCTGGGGCGGGTACTCCTGCCTGGGATGCGCTCAGTGGTCGAGCAAGAGCGGAATTTGAAAAGTAAAAATCAGTGGATATTTGAATGGTGATTTTTATGGAATTGAAATATGAATAGTAATATTGATGCATGTGTAATGTTTGCTTCATGTGGGATAAATATGAGCAGGAGAGAGCGTCTTTGCAGTCGGAAAATTCAATCTTCTCGCGTAGGCCCTTCTGCTTCAGACGTGCTCAGTGGTCGAGCATGAGCGGAATTGGAAAAATAATGCTCATGCATGTGTAACGTTTGAAATTTGAATGGCATTTTTTCCTGAAATCGAAATTTGAAAAGTAAGTTTGTAGTTTGTAAAATATGTAATGTTTACTTCATGTGGGATTAATTTGCGCAGGCGAGTGCGTCTGAAGAATTGTGATATTTCGCTGTCGTTTAAGTTAGTGAAAGTAACGTGTTTTGAAAGGCATTTTCGTAATCAAGACAAAAAAAATCAAATACCTTTTATTTTGTTAGCAATCCATTAAATGTCCCTCAATTTCGTGATATTTTAACGCAGGAAACTAGCATCAAGGAACAACACTTCCTTTGATGGCCAAATAATCGTAAATGTAGAATTTCGATTTATCTAGTACACTCCATACATTTTTCATAAAAAATGGATTATATGATCTCGTCATTCCTTCACAGGCTCTAATTATTTTCCAGAATTGATCGGCAACTGAAAAGTTCAGAGATTTTGTACATTTATTTATTCACGTGTAGTATCTACCTGATCTAACTGAACAGCGTTCTGCGAAATATAACTTTTATCGAAATCTTAAATGCACCAAGAATTATTTTAAGCCTCCATAACTATAAAAGAGTTGTTGCCAAGGGAGAAAAGGAGGAAGGCACCGTTTAGGATGGTATTGAGGGAACGGCGAACCAATGAATAAACCAAGACAAGCTGCCCATAAAATCGACGATTCAGAAAATACTTTCATGTATAAAAAAAAGGGGGATTCATGATTCTAGACTTGACCGAACGCAGGTCTGGACAGGCAATCCCAAATTTTTTCTTGCACAGTCACAGTACAAGAAACAGAATTACAAGCTAGAGTAACGAAAGGGAAAAGAAGGAAAGGGAAAAGTCTTGCACAGTTACAGTACAAGGAACACAATTAAAGTAACGAAAGGGAAAAGAAGGAAAGAAGACGATAAATGTCGAGACGTAAATATCGTAACACCGCCTCATTAAATTTGCACACGTAAAGAAACCAAGGTGGTAAAAAGATCGCTTTTAAATATTTAATGAGAGTATTTTTTTCAGATGAATTTCAGTATTTACTCCGAAAAGACGTTAGCAACATTCCTTATTTCCGATCATATTGTAGAAGTTCAGGAGAATATTCCCTTTAAAGAAGTCATTTCAGCTTCCACGCTGTTTTTTAAGATTTTGAAAAGCTTACTTTACAGAATCACACTGATCACACCGTGCTTGTCTACGTACGAAGATGCAAAAAATAGAACAGTCCAGACTCAGCGTTCATCAGCGCTCTGAATCAAAATCCCTCTTCGAGATATTTGTATTTTTAATGCTGCTGCGGTGCTTCGTGGAGTACTGAGAAAGCGTGCAGAATAAGGTAAGACTTTCAGGTGATATCTCCATCAATACGAACACTTGTAATACACGAGAAGCTCTACAATATTGCTGAGCTCACTGGAGTCCGAATGAGCAGAAATGATGCCATGTTAACGTGTGTTGGTTGGTTCCACCATCTTATGTAGTATCTGCACAGGTGAGTTTTATTTCTAAATCCAATCAATTTTCGACGAAAACCAGAGTAGATTTCCTTTAAATTACCATCGGATTTAATTATCTACTCCGCTTTTTGTAATAAGATTATGGTATTTTACAGGATCTGATTAAAAACAAGAAAACGTACTTCATTTCCAGAACGCAGAATCAGATAAATGCCTGAATTCGACGAGAAAGGTAATTTAGATGGCACGATTGCTTCACCACTGACATTAATGAACATAATGTTTTACGAACACAATGTTTTACGA
>JACJUY010006018.1:23487-40767 GCA_014220935.1 Platorchestia sp. MABIK | reverse complement strand
TTAGTTAATTCAATGAACCTCTGGCGCATGGAATATATTTAGCCTACTTTAGGGTTTTATTTCCCAAATCGTCAACATTCTTTACTCTGTTGTTCAATATCATTAATTTTCCATCAACTAAATCGTTTTGCATCTTGCATTTTATAGTATAGGCCTACTCACATATCTTATTTCTCTAGTTTTTCACCATCAACAAGATTTCCTGCCCAGGTTTTAAGAACAAAAATTTTCAATTGTGTAAACCTTTTTTATTTTACAGGATATCTTGCCGTTGTTTCTAGTTATTACTTCAACTTCCAGTTCGAAAGGATATTTCCTACATTAATGACTACCTTCTCATGTTAATTACTAACTTTTCGTACATTAATAAACACCTCCTCACATTAATGACTACCTTTTCCTACATTAATTACTACCATCTAACATAATTACCACCTCTTCGCATTAATCACTTCCTTATCAAATTAATTATTATCTCATCACATTAATAACTACCTCATAAAATTCATTACTACCTTCTCAAACTAATTACTACCTTGTCTTACATTAATTGCTACTTACTCACATAAATTACTATTTCCTCCCATTAATTACTACCATTTCTGCATTAATTACTACCTTCTCCTACATTAATCCCTACCTTCTCCTACATTAATCCCTGCATGCGCACCAGATGCTGCTGCGAAAGTCCAACATGATTTTCGATATCCAAGACGTGGCAAAACTGGGATGGATTGTCAGACAAGCCTCGGCTTTCAGATAAGTTCAGGTGCTCTGAAGTCTGTGCTTTGGCCCAAAATGTACACGTTAATAATGACCTACATACGCTTTAATTATCCTAAACGGTGATGCGAAGCAGATATTCGGCCGAGATGTGGCTAGCTTAATTATGACCGAGCGTCCATGAATCTAAAGTGGGGATAAAACGGGTGCGGGAGGTTAAAATACCAGCCCGTTGAGATATTTTTTGATGAGATCAGATAACTCGGAAAACAGAGGTATGGCGGTAGATTATTGTATCTTTATTAGTGAAATAGAAAGGACGCAAAGTTGAGTCAGTACAATTTTTATGATGAACGAGAAATGAAAAGAGTGTTTATAGTTTTTCAAATTTATGCGAAGCTATAATCAATATTAAAATCGGCAATATTAATAGCAATCGACCGTTGAAGTCTGATGTATAAAGGTATAAATGATAAATTTTTATTTCCGTTCATTGGATTCATAGCAGCAAAAAGTAATGGATGAACGTATATGTGATACGAGTTTTACTATCTCATGCACCACGATATATTTAAATCTCAAGTTCTTTTAAAAACAGTGGGTATCTTTTGCACTTGATGTCAGATGAGTGGGATTACAAATTAGAAGAAAAGTTCTGTAATAAATATAACCAGAATCATACATACATACGCTCACAACACTCTTCGAGTATTTCATGCAATCAGCGAGTAATGCCATCTTGCGTACCGACTTAATTGATTGATTTTCGCATATTTTTTACTTTAAGAGATGTCATTCTCGATAACTGAACGTAAATATTATTAAATGAACCATTTTTACTAGAAAATTAGCTATTATAAAGTTAAACAAACAAGCAAATGGTACAGGAAAATTAATCATTAATTCATTCATTAATTCATTAATTTATGGCAATTTTCCCATTTATTTTGTTCTCATTACACTGATTAGGACGCTCATTAAGTTATAATGAGCGTCCGGTGTATTGTAAGTGCGGAAATGACCTAGTTTGAATCACATCCATCATTATCCCATATTCAATGAAACGCCAAGTGCCTAATTAAATTTATAAATTTATAAATAAATAACTTCATACATTTGTTTTGTGCGTCATTTCTCCTATGTTATTACAATGGGAATCTCATCGAACACATTAAATTCGTGGATAATTTTATGCTCTTTGTAATCAATAGTATATTAACATAAATAAATCGCCAGCTGTCTCCCTAAATTTGCAAATAAATTTTTTATATTTTTGTGATTAACTTTTGTATGTTATTACAGTGGGATTCTGCTTGTTTGGTATCATAGATACCATTCAATAAAAAAAAATAATAATAAAACGTAGCTTTTGCTCACTTTTGTTTATACGCTTAAAATTTTGCATGTAAATTGCATCTTGTCGAAAATATAACTCATCGTGATGAAAAGATGTTGCAATTATTTTTCAAAAACTTCCTGACTGATAACAATTTAAATAACAAAACATAGTTGTTGTCGTTACTTGCTTGGTTGGTGCGTGTGTCTGTGACGCTCTTAAAGGATGCTTAACGCAATTTTCCGTCTCAAATTTTCGTCCACATCAAAACATAAAATAATGCCTTAATAATTCGTTGACAGTATGGTCGATTTCGGCCGTACATTTCAAAGCTTATTCGCATTTGCTTTGAAGGCCTTGGCTATGAAAGCAGAAAACTGTAAGAGCTCTCGCGTACCCTCAACCGACACTGACGAAGGAGAGAGAAGAGTCCCCAGTTTTAGATCTCCATCATCTCAAATGTCGAGGTAAACGATTTCAAATGGCACATTTTGTCAGCTCACTTGTCGTCTCCTGGAAAAAAATTCAAATTCAGGGGCGTGGTTTTATAGGTGCGTTCTGTCTTCAAAATTCTTTTCTTTCGTCACTCACAACGGGCTGTCATTTTATATTTGCGTTGTTTTCCGCTGTAGAAGAATGTTTCACTCACAAAAAGCTGTTATTTTTCTACATGCGTTGTTTTTCGTTGTAAAAATAATCATTTAGGCAGGACCCGCATTAGATAGTTGAAGTTTTGAAAATAGTATATTTATTCATCACAAAGTAAATGAATATTAAGTTCGGTGCATTCTTCGTGTTATTCACTTGCGACGAAAATATGGCAATATTATCAATGTTATAAAATGAGTTCAAGTTATTCAAGAATTATCGTGACCTCTATACCACTGCTAAGATGGATTCAAAAAAGAGACAATTATTAAACTATTTTCTGATGAAATACAAGTTCTAAACGCAGTATGAATGATCTTTATTCTTACTGATACTGAAGGTGAAATAAACTGCGACAACAATATAAATGAAATAAGAAAAAGGAAAAATGCTAAAATACAGAAGAACAGATTGAGGAATCAAAATATACGATTTAACAAAGTGAATTGAAAAGAAGAAAGGAGGTGGAACTATAAATGGCGTATATGAAGAGTAGAATATCCGGTTTTAACAATGAAGAATACACTAACACATACAATAACAAAGGTGACCATTTGATTAGAAAATTCTTTATAATGGCCAGGAATGATATAACATGATTGAAAAAGCTGAACATCTAACAAAAACAATTCTACCACCATATGTGACGTGGTATCCGTTGAATTATATTCCTGTAACTGAAAGTCACGCTCCGTGATTTTGTTTAGCTAATTTTCGTGTCCCATTTGTTTTCGTGATATCTGTGTTTATTTAATTTTCAGCCCTGGAAAGTCTATGGGTCTGTAAAATGCATTTTACAACCTAAGTAACATTTTCCTTTATTGGTTAAAAATAATTTAATATTTCGCTACATGGGTATAATGTCCCAACCTCTCCCCTCAAAACCCAAGTCTTCCACCTTCTTACCTACTAATACCCTTAGTGTGTTTATTTATCTATGTATTTGTTTAGTGTCCACTCCTATAGTAACAGCTTCTTTAATTTGAAGGACGCTCAATGACCGTATCTGTGATACGAGTTTCACCAGTGCACAAGTACAAGAATATTTTAATCGCGGGTGCGATAGGGATAGATAAATTTGTTGGTCATCCACATCTGTAAGATTCATCTAAATGAAATCCTGAATCCCGTCGTTCCTGACAGTTCATGTACGCTAATAATATATTTAATTAGCCAGGGTTGACTAAATAGCTAAATAAATATTATCACCTTTCCACACCTAATTCGTAACGATGTAACATTGATAAGAACAGACCTTCCTGAATTTTATACTGCATAAAAGTTCACGAACTATTTAGTTTCGTTAGGATGCATCGGAAAGTACGAGCTAAATTTTAACGTTTCCCCGCTTATTTGAATTATCACAAGATACAGAATTTTTAAACCTGCAATTTCAAACTTTGAGCTTAACCAACAACTTTAAGTGATAAAATGATCAGTGAACGCTTTTTATTGTTCATTATTATTTCCCTTGGGTTACACTCAGCTTCTTTTCATACGCAGATACGTATATTCATGATAAACATAATCCCTATTTCAGGTATAATGAGCTATTGGTGTTGTTCCGTACGCCGTAGTACTTATGAATTGTGGATGAAAGGGCCATGCTTTGAAGAATGTTACGAACTCCGTGTATTCTAATTTGTTCCTTACATTCCAGGTCACTGCACTGCGCACTGCAATATCATACCGCAGCGTGTCACCTAAACAATCATTATAAGACTCGTGAAGTTTAGTTGCGGCGTCTAACATTAAGTGCGCATTGTTATACGCTATATAATAACACAGACTTGTTGCTTGCTTGGTTTGGTGCGTGTGTCCGTGACGCTCACAGGGATGCTTAATGACCGTATCTGTGATACGAGTTTCACCAGTGCACTCGTGCAAGAATGTTTTAATCGCGGGTACTATTGGGATGGATATAAATATCGGTCATACATATCTGCATGATTTACTTTAGTAAAATATACTTTCCCGTCAATTTTGACGGGCTGCGTATACTAGTTTTCAGGTGCTGAATTATGCTAAGCAAACGCTTTGTCTGTACTTTTTTGCTAAGATGCGGACACGATTTGAAAGGATATCCGCATTTTCCCTGCGTTACTTTGGGAAGAGAATGAATTTAATGTAAAATCTGGAATGTAGAGTTGTTAGATTGAACCGAAAGGTTTTTTAAAGAACTTCTATGAACCAAAAGACATTCTGTGATGCAATCAATAAAGTTGAATTAAGTATTCTACACAATGTCGATATTAATAGAATTTGTCCTAAGCATTTTGTTGTCTGACAAAACTGCTCATTAAGCAGAACGAAAATTTCTCAAAAACTAGATGTAATTTATGTTTTCTGAGAACAAAGAAGCAATAAGGGGTAATCAAGGAACTCCTATTCATCACCAGCTCTTTCAAGTTAATTCAAGCTGGAAGTGGGAGTAAAATTGTTTGGGAGTTTGTATTCATGACGTTGTTTTACATCATCTGCAAAAAATAATTTTTACAGAACATGTTGATTGAGAGCAGAAGTTTTCCTAATACCAGGTAAAATAACTCGCGAAGATAGCTCATCAAGGCAACGCAAAATCTTTAACATTTTCTATTGTGTTTTCACAAAAGGTCTTGGCTAAAAATAGCTAAGACATGCTTAATTTACTTCCGTAAAACACGCATCTCTCATTTTCTTTCTTTCAAGCGGCGATAAAGATGAGTGATATCAAGGTTTTCATGATCCATTTTTAGCAAGACGTTTATTGGAACGAGGCTTGTTTGTGTACATTTTTTGAGCATCTTACTTTGAAATTAAATCACTACGGATTGCTGTTGTTATGGCATTATGCAAGGTTAATGTAGTGTAAGTGAAAATTGAAAGTTAAAACTTCGAAGGTCTTAACTTTTCGCGTGGTTCAATAAGATGACATTGCACAAAATTTGGATGTTTATTAGCGTTCGAGTGTTTTTCACTGCACTTAGTCTGTATGTGCAAAAATGATGGCACCTAATTATTAAGTACCCGAAATTTTAATAAAAGAGTGATGAAATATTTGAGACGATTTCGTGTCACATTATGATAAATTCTCAAATCACAGTGCTTTCAGAATCTGGGTCGGCATTTCCTCATTTTACATTTTTACCAACGCATTCCCATTCAATTCTGAATCACATATTTACGATACTCGCAAAAAAAAATTCAAACGAACAACGTACCTAAAAAATAATCATGTTCCTAATACCCACTATCCTTATTTTTCTAAAAGATTCACAAGCGAACAAGTCAGTTGGTGAATAACTACCACACCAGAATTCATGGCTGCAACACCGAGATCACTTACCGTTCACTGATAGTCACGTAGCAGTGGGGGTTGAGCCCTCGTTGTGATGCAAGTCTTCGCGTTGGGGGCGGAAGCTATTCGATGCTCCGCAATTGAGGTCATGGGCTGAATTGCAGATGGGCTCACATCTCGAAGTTCAGGGCCCTATTTGTGTTTACCGAGCAGTTTTTTGCCTCGTGGCCCGGACAAGGCTTACTCGGGTGATGCCTGTTTCTTTTTGAGGACGGGGCCAGTCATAGGAATATTCCGCTGTAGCAAGATCTTTTTAGTGTTTATTCGTTGATTGTGCGTTTATTCAGTACAGGAATTTCTCGGGTGATGCCTGTTTCTTTTTGAGGACGGGGTCAGTCATAGGAATATTCCGCTGTAGCAAGATCTTTTTAGTGTTTATTCGTTAAGTGTGCGTTTATTCAGTACAGGAATTTCTCGAGCGATGCCTGTTTCTTTTTGAGGACGGGGGCAGTCATAGGAATATTTTGTTGTAGTTTAAGCTTTTTTCATGCGTTTATTCTTTAAGTGTCTGTTTATTTATAGCAATGCCTTTTATTTTCTGTTGTAACAAGATCTTGTTCGTGTTTATTCGTTGAGTGTGTGTTTATTTATAACAAGGTTGGGGTGGCAGTTTTCGACCTGTTTTGTCCTAGCGTGAAATTTCTTCTCGTGCGTCTATTGTTTACGAAGGTACTCTGTCTCGTCGGCCAGCCAAGAGCTTGGAGTTAGTTATTAGCTTTTTCAGCGCTTGAGTCCACTTTTTTGAGTCATTACTTGTTCGGACGAATTCTATCTTCTTGACCGAATAAGGGTCTTCTAGGTTGCTACGTATTCTTTTAGGTCTGTCATTGACCTTTTCTGTTTTAGGGAGATTTTTTTTAAATGTTTAATAGTTAAGTATGAATTTTGTCTTGTGCGCCGGAGTAAGGGTTCATTGGGTGTCACTCATTTTCGTTTTGACAGTTATGGATTTTCTCTGCATTATTGCTAAGGCTTTTTTGGAAGGCAATTCATCTTAGGGATTCTGCCACAGGCCTTGTATTATGGAGCACCTGCGTGTTGCGTGATCATTTTTGGCTATAGGAGTTTATGTGCTTCTCATTTTTTGTTTCGATGAAGAGCATTTTTGTAGTATTGCTTGCTTGCTTTTCTTAAAGTTAATTTGTTTCATCTTCTCGATCGGTTTCGAGACGTTTACATTTATAAAAACGCTTGCTTGAGCCTGTTCTGTCTCACTTTTTAAACTTTTTCCTCGCGGAATTGAATTATGTCATTGGTTTAATCCTTATTAAAAGCGTAAGTTTATTTCAAATTGAAAACGTTATCTAATAGAATGAGCAACTAATTTATGATATGCGGTAGTGAAAGATTTACATTGTAAACTAACACTGATCGTAACGTGCCCCACCAGTGGCCACGGAGGGGATTTTCAAAAGGCTACTGACCGACCGGTAGTCACAAACTCACTTTTTCTAAATACTTAATTGATGCTACATGAAAGCATGATCCAGATAAATTTGCTATTTTCTCAATTGCTTACTACAATTGATGTTAAATTTGAACTTCAGTTTAATCAATTAAGGTCAAAGTGTTAACAAAGACTGTTTACAATTAATTGCAAATTGCGTCACAGCCACCAGAGAAAGAGTGGGTCAAAATAGTCAAAAATTTTTTCATCTCAATAACACAGTAAAACGCCTCAAGATCTTAACGAATTCATGAAAAACCACCTATGCCTGGTGAAATTGATTCATATGCCATAATACAAGTATAATTGCACGAAAGCATTTTAACTCGCACATCATTGTCTAAATTTAAATGAAGGTAGGAAATTAATTGACATGTTATTCATGGAGACTGGTACGTAGATATGCAATTTACCTAGTGGTACAAAGATGTACCAACACGCAGTTAACATGTTTATACAATTTTTTTTGTGTCGTTACACACATTCAGAGGAGGAGTGCGTTAATGATGTATTGGTTACCATTCTAATCTTGTAACCAGTGTTTTGAAGTCCGTGTTTTTGAGGCCGACTTTGTGCAGCGGGGGTGCTGATAGAATTACGAACGATCGAATCAATTTGCAATCATGACATAAACTTTGGGAGCAGCTCGACAGTGCTTCACATTGCTCCTTTTTGCTGCTATTTTCCCGTTTTCATACATCTTGTATAACAGCTCAAAAGTACACCACACTGCTTGCTGCCATTTCCACATTTTCACACACACGCTTCGCATAGCAGCTCGAAAATGCATCACACTGGTCGTTCCTGTAACCATTTTCACACGTTTGGCACAGCAGCTCGACAGCGCACCACATTGCTTGTTGCCATTTTCACATTTTCGCACGTCGTACATAGCAGCTCGTAAATGTACCAGACTGCTTGTTGCCATTTTCACATTTTCACACGCCTTACATAGCAGCTCGAAAATGCACCACACTGCTTGCTACCATTTCCACATTTTTGCACGTCTTACATAGCAGCTCGAAAATGCACCACACTGCTTGCTGCCATTTTCACACGTCTTACATCGCCGAACTCGCTCGAATTGTGACCTTTATTTTCGAAACGAAGGTCTTCGAGACCTCGTGCTCTCCGAATTCTGCAGGAAAACTTTCTGTCCCATGGGACAAAAAACGAATTGCCGAAGTTCTGCTCAGTTAATTGAGTTTCGAAAATTAACGAACCGCTTGAACTTTGCAATCCTTCCATAAGGTAGGAGAAATTTTGATGCTGCCATCGTCATGCTGTCGGTCGAAAAATTACATTATTGGGTTCTAAAAGTTTCGAGTCCGGTGAAGAATTAGTTTTCTTTTTACGACGCGCGTAGGTTTCAGTTCTGGTTAGTTGGGCAGTATTCTCCGACACCGAGGAATTTCTGTGAAGCCGGCAGGGTCATTTTGAATTTATATAGCCCTGAAAAAAAAACGAATCTGAAAAATACCGGAAAATAAGATTCAATGAGGTTGAAAAATGCGGTGCTTGTGCTTTGGGAGACATCCTCGTTATCTATAAGAGACGATTTTTTGTTAGTATTTCAAATGAATAGAATTTACCGTGGCAAACAATGCTTGAAGAAATCGTAGCGGTCTAAATTTGCGTAAAAATTGTTGCATTTCAAATGAACGACTTGATGAATTTCTTATTGAATCGAGTGTACTGAATTTTAAATTTTTGAGAATCATATATAAGATTCTGATTTAGTGAAATGGTGTCACAGATTCATAACGATGAAGTACATATTGAAGAAGATTACCTATTGAAGAAAAAGAACTTTTTGCATCTGTGGTGTCATCGACCGCGTAATGAGAACGATTCTTACGATCCTCATTTCTTGCTTGTAAATATGAGAATGGTCGGTACAGAATTGTACAGAGATCAATTTTAATCGTGAAAAAATATAACTTGTTACACAATGTAGAAAAATTATGAACAGTACGACACAGTGCGTGCTCCACACTAGGGCGGAGATGCTGTACATACTTCTGGTTTCTACATGCTAACGTCAATGAAATTTAAAATATCCCTTTTTTCACCGAGCTTAATGAGCTCAAATATGAGCGGACTTTCTGAGGAATGCATCCGATCTCTTAGTCATGCTAAATCATCTTATGGAAATTTTAGTTAGTACAGATAAACACTATTGCAAGTTAATTATAACTTGAATCAATTATGTTAGCAGTTGAATGCCTGAGTCTAATTTTCATCCTTACAATGATCTAATTCGCCTATTTTCATCCAAGGTTCGGATAGAGTGGTGTTTGATGCCGGGGTTGAGTGAAATAAGTTTCTTGAAACGAGAGCATTTAGAGATCTGAATCTCACTTAAAAGGCTCTGACAGGAAAATTGAAATACGATGCCGGTAGTGAATTGTGATTTTTTTCGGGTTAGGAAATATTTCAAGTCTCTTACCGACTGAGTATGCTCATTTCAAGCCACCAAATATTCAATACGAATAAAATCTTATTGAAAATAGACTTATGCACTAATCTTAATTTTCCTTGAATTAAACTTGTAATTGATCATAATTTAGCACGAGAGTGAGCAAATCTGTACTCGTTTTTACCAACAAACCTTTGTGAGCGGTATTGTTATGTAGCTCGCCTACCGAGTTTCTCAAAGGAAATGAAGTTGGCTAATTAATAAGTTGTAAGGATTTGTTATCATTATATTCTGTTATGATGTGTAATAAATCTGTAATATAAATTATATGACAATAATACATAAAATCATAATGGGCTATTACCAAATATGAATGAGTACGAGTTTGGATTTGTTATTATGTTGTGTTGTGCTACGTAAAACATACTAGTGATATTTGACTTGACCATAATGCGTACAATCTTGAAATAATATAATCGAACATGAAAAAGTGCGAGTTTGGACACAAACTGATTTTTTTACGGTTGAAAAAAGCTTCATGAGTATTATTCACATTATTTAGTTTTCTGCTAGTGTTTCACTTATAAAATAAAATGATTTGAAATGTTATCATAGTGTTCGTATAAATAATTTCAAAATATTAGCAATTGACAAAATGTTCAACTTCGAATTATTGCCGCTTTGATTTTAAAACGAACTTCTCTCATCCGAAATAAGGCAAGCGAAAAATCGTTTATTCATCTTCACGCAGCAATAGGAAGCTGAATCCTTAAAATACTTAGAGTCCAATAGGTAAGTCTTGCTCTCTCGTTTTTTTTAACAGAATGTATATATGCATACATAAAGCTTCAGTCACTGCTTCCCATTACATTCAATTCATCCGCTCTAAATCTGAAAGTTACATCCTAAACAATTTCTTGAAGGCAAGTTAGTTTCCTGCACATCACTCACTAACATCTATTTTGCTACCTTCATTAGCCTTCAAATCGAAAGTCACATCCTAAACAAATTTCTGAAGCCAAGTTTATTTCCCACGAATTGCTCACTGACATCTAATTCATTCGGTTTATCAGCCTTCAGATTGAAATTTACATCCTAAACAAGTTTCATGAACCAAGTTCATTTCCCGCATATTGCTCACTAACATTTAATTCAGTGTTTTCATGATTCAAAGTCACATCCTAAACAGGTTTCATGAGCCAAGTTAATTTCCCACTCATTTCTCACTAACATCTAATTCACTCGGTTCATAATTTAAAATCACATCTTAACAAATTTCTGAAGCCCTGGTTATTTCAAGAACATTGCTCACTAACATCTAATTCCCTATTTTCATAAGCCTTCAATTTGAAAGTCACACCCTAAAAAAGCCTCTGAAGCATAATACTTCCCATCACATTGCTCACAAACATCTACTGTAATTCCATTTATTCATATGCCTTGAAATTGAAAGTCACATCCAAAACTAATTTCAGAAGCCATGTTAATTTCCAGTACATTGCTCGCAATCTTCTAATTCACTGCGTTCATTAGCTTTCAAATCGAAAGTCACATTCTAAACAAGTCTCTGAAGCAAAATTACTTTCCAGCACATTGCTCACTAACATCTAATTCCCTCTATTCATAAGCCTTCAAATTGAAAGTCACATTCTAACAAATTTCTGAAGCCAAGTTCGTATCAAGCCCATTGCTCACTAACATCTAATTCCCTCTGTTCATTAGCCTTCAAATTGAAAGTCATATCCAGAACCATGTCCCGAAGTCAACTCAAGCTAATTCTGCACAGTGTCACCGCAGTGATTAGGAAGTTTACCACCGCAGCTTTGCATGTCGGTTGCGCCGCAAAGTGGATGCCTGGTATTAAGTCTACCAGTTTCAGCGCGGGCTTACGGCCACCATTTAGCTCTTGAAACCATCAAATATTACCTAGGCTCTGATGCCTGGTTTGAAATTCCTGGTTTCTGGGGAATTTCTGCGCGTAACATAGTGTCGGGAATGCAGGCGCGGTTTGGATGCTGCCCACACTGCGTTTGTTCTTCGTTTCGAGATCCCAACGAATCCTTAGGTTCGTTTCCGGCGGCTCGCGGCAGCTTCTGAATAAACTAAAGGTTAAGATGGGGTTTGTGAGGTAGAAAAGTCAGAAAGGCGCCTGTGAGGAATCCAATGAGTGAAATTCATTTCCAATGAATGATTGAATGAATGAGTATTTTCGTTTTTAATGAACGAATTCGTTTCAGTTTAAATGAGCAAATTCTTTTTATTTCAAAAAAATGAATTTCTTTATTTTCGTTGAATGAATCCTTTTCAATTCATATGTATGAATTCTTTTCATTTCTCATGAATGATTTTCTTTCATTTTGAATGAACGAACGTTTTTTTTTCAATGTATGAATCCACTGTATGAAGACGAATGATTTTTTTCATTTTCTATAACTGAATACATGTCAATTGAAATGAAAGAATTTCTTCATTCGCTTGGAAAAAACTCTTTAATTTTCAATGAATAAATTCTTTGCCTTTTCAATGAATGAAATTTTAAATTTTTTCATTAATAGATTTTTTGAACTTTAGTTGACAAAATTGTTGTTATGAGGTAGATGAAGCGCAATGCAACAAGTGTGTGATGTTTAATCTGAAATAATGCTTAATTAACTAGGCCAAATCTCAAAGAACGATTTTATACTTCGGCAATCATTTTCTAAGCAAGGAAACTCACTTTTTTCCTCACGGAATAAAATCCCAAATTGAGCATTAATAAACATTTTATTTCAAAATTAATTTTAATATGTCAGTTAAATCTTATCTACAGATGAAAAATACTTGTTCGGCTTGTTTCTCAAATGTTGTCGATGTGAAATTTCAGTGTAGATTTGATAATGATTGAAGTGTTAAACGCCTCAACGAATCGTACCATTGCTGGATCAAAGTTCAGCTGAATTGGTGTGTGGAAAAATACAAGTGTTATCTTCCCAACTTGGAAGCATAACAGCACAAAACACTGTTATTCATCTCAAAAGCAATGCAGCTGCTGCTAAGGTATTTTCATCTATTAATTTGAAATGAACCTTCCATTTGTCCAGTCTACCATAATCCAACTACACGCCAAGTTTAAATCAAGATTTAGCATAAATTTAAGGAATTTTGGACGCAAGTCCATTTCTTTTGACCAGCTAAGTCGCGTTAAATTGGGCAAAAATCTTGTTTGCTGCCACGTGATACCCAAAACATGCTCTGTTCGATCGCTTGTCTCGTCAATCCTGCGTCCAATTAAAGCCTGCCGCTGTAGAGCCTCACAAAGTTTCGCTCTAATGAAAGCTCCCAGCAAACAATTGGGCGACGGAACTGATCCTACAAGAGGTAAATGCTAGGAAGTGTTGCTCATTAAGGCCTGCAAATACCCTGGAACTAGGGCAATTAGTCACTTCTTACAGACTAGAAGTAGTATTATCTAGTACTGAGAGTTTAAATGGACATAGCAGTATTAAGGACATAGCAGTATTATTAGGTACATCACGTTTGCGTAGCAACTTCAAGATGAATGATACAGCAAAGAAGTTTTTTAAAACATTTAGTTTGAACGTTTCGAGAACTAGGCTCATTCACAACCAGATCAGTAAAACTTGGTAAAGGGAACAATGAAAATTCACCTGAATTGGACAAAAATCTTGTTTTTCAATTTTCACCAAGTTGTTTTTCAACTTGGTAAAGGGAACAATGAAAATTCACTTGAATTGGAAAAAAATCTTGTTTTCCAATTTTCACTGTTCCCTTTACCAAGTTTTACTGATCTCGTTGAGAATGAGCCTAGTGCTCGAAACGTTCGAACTAAATGTTTTTAAAATACTTCTTTGCTGTATCATTCCTTTCATTGCAGTATTTCAATAGAAGATGTTCTGATTTTCACTGAGATAAGTGCTCAACTTGAAAATGATAGAAGCTTTCATTTGGAATACCAAGTGCCAAAGGAATGCAATAAATTCTTAAATGCATTTAGATAAGCATTTATTTGAAAAGAAAAACGCTTTTGACACCATGTCTTCATGATTAGTGGGCTTGCCTCTCTTTTTTTTGTTAGAATTTACACAAGCTGACATTAACTGAATCCTTTGAGGTAAATTTTAAAAGTTGCAATTGTCTTCCGCTTCATTACAAACACCCCTGCTTTATTGCGTCTGTATGCCCTTAGAGTAGTTCTTCATTTTGAGTTTGATACGAATGTGTGGAAGAAGGCTCGTTCAAGGAAATTAAATGCCGTTTATGTCTTACGCAACGAAATGGTCAGGCTTTCGAAAATAAAAATATAATGCAATGTACGACACATTGTCGTAATAGACCACGCAATCGACAGTTGTACTAAGGAAAGACTGTTAATAATGCTACCTAATAACGCATATTCTGGTCATGAGTTTGTCTCTCCCAATGATTAAATACTTATAAACAATTCGAAACGACTGACAAACCTCTGTGTACGTGTGTATAGAAGTCTCATTGTATAGTTCATGATCTCCTCTGGATAATGTTTGTTATCTGGTACTAAATAGTTTAGGACTTCCACATGCACATATCATGGCGTCTATTCTGCACGAGATTGGGTGAGCTATTGTTAACGTACATCTAGTCTATTTCAAGCTTTTCCTACATCAACTAACCTCATAGTGCAGCCGTGGGTCTTTTTCACGTTCAACATGTTTCTTAGGTGCTACAAAAAATTTTTTACTTTATTCTTCTATATCTAATTGATTTTAAACTACTCTTTTATCAATCGGTTTCGTAGAGCAGCAGTGGAACGAGGACGGGCTTTTCGATGTTCAACACGTCTTTCTCGGTGCAACAACAAATTTTCTACTGATTTCTTGTCTAGGGACTTAGCAAGAATGCCTGACCTATCCTGAATGACGTATGTAAATGCCAATGGCAGTTTTAGCCCGATGCTCCTGGCAGTTGTCATCCTGAAAAAACAAGCCTGCAATGGGTTATTTCTTTTTTCAGATAATGTCTACGTGATTAAAGTTGGTTATCTAGCTACTCAATGAAGCCACGCTGGTTCAGTTTGACCGACAACGGCCTCCTGCATAGTTGAAACATCCCAGAACATGACAGACCCACCCCATTGTATTGCTTCTTGCACGCAGGCTCCGGAAAGTCTTTGATGAATGCGACGGTAGGCATCATTGCTACATAAACGTAATCGTGATTCATCTGAACCCATGACACTTGTCCACTCACCTCCAACGCCCTGTGTCTATGTCACGGTATCTTTCGTCCCACCTTACTGATGCAAAGAGAGTCAGGTGTCGAAGAGGAGATTTAAGCCCTCGATAGGGAAGAAGAAAGCTGCTGAAAAATTTGTATGAAAAGATCCACAGAAAGATAGAAATAAGCGATGGTAATTATTTCCTTCACTGCATAATAACGACTAACATAATTAAAATAGCTGTATTCGAATAGCTGTATCCTCTAGTTCGTGCGCTCTGTGATTTTCGCTGGTTTTCTTACGGAATTTCTTGTTCCTACGTCTAAGATTTTTCGCGGTGTTTTCGCTGAGCGTTATCAACTGAGAAAAACTTTTTATGGTTTTTGAATAAACCTTTTATAATTGATTCCTGCGAAAAATCACTGAATTAATCACAGTTTTGCTCCACAACAAAATGCATCAACTATGTAGTTTTTTACTTATGCACTTACTTAGATTAAGACTAAAATTTCACTCGAATTTATGATAGCGTTTAGTTCCTGCTAACATTTCAGAAGACAAACAGCTGCAGTTTCTATCGATTCGAGTTTTTTCCGAACACAATTTTGCTCACAATTGCGCTACACCTCGTAGTCTCCAATGTTGGTAGACCCGCATGACTATATCATGAAACCCCAGCGAATTCCGCAACTTCTTTCACTGGATGTCTCCCAGCCAGATCAAATGTAAAAGCTCTTTTCTACCATTCCGAGAGAGATCTTTCTTTCGTCACATCACTTTTGAGCAGCTAAGAAACAAGTCAATACATTTCTTGCTCTGAATGAAGGACTGATGCCAGTTTAGTAATTGCGTTTAACCTAGACTTCAGTCACAACTTTGCGATAGATGAACGTAGTAAGTAACTGAAAGACGAAAAAAAACAGCATGCGGGTAATTCTTTGTGCGAGGAGCATATGCCTTGCATCAAAGGTTGTTATGAACGCTAGAATAACAAAAAACAAATGAACGCCAGAATAACGAAAAACAAGTTTTTTTGTAAATGTTCACTGCATTGCTAGTGGTTAGGGCTGGGTGGAATACAAACTCAGTAGATTATGTGTGGCAATTTTCCTCGCTTCAGAGGTAGTTGTGACAGCCACAATTTAGAGGCCAAGTGAACATCAAAAGCCTGTCCAACAATGTCATCCAAAGTCATTCGGCATCCAAATTTTCTCGAGAATTACATAGTTGCGGGAACATGGCTGCTCGCTAAACAGAAAGAGAATTTCGGGTCGTCGAAATGAGGTCGTACCGAATATACTGAAACCATGGTTCGTGCAATGAGGATTTCAGTGAAGAAAGTTAATCTAAAATATTTCATTCAGTCTGCTTATGGTCTATTCTTTCGCATCCAATAATCCATGCAAAATGTTTAGTTCCGAAGGACAAAATTGTGTCTATGGGAAGCAAAATTTTTCCCAGATGAGCTGCTTTTCTAATTAATAAAATTCAGCGAGAAAAGCATGTTTTACTCCGAATTGCTCCGCAGTCCACATGTGTGACTGGAACTAACTTTTCGTTGTATAGTTGAGTTTGCAGTTACATCAACTCCAGTGAAATGCAATGAATACTAACATACGCATGAGATTTTTTTCAATTTCACTGCAACATTTCTTATTTTACCGGAAAAACAATCCAGTCAAATTTCCTCGAAGAAAGTGCACCAACATTTTCTTGCAAAACAGAATAACTTATTTGATCAACAGAAACATAATATCGGGTACGAGATTGCTGGTGTTTTTCCATCCCTATACTAACGGGCTTCGCCTGTGCACAGGAACAAACGAACGTTTGCAAATACATGCAAATACAAGAATGAAATAGCGAGATATGTACCAGAAGCAAATGGAAAACAACCTCGAAATGCTGCTAATTAGCATGAAGCACGATGCATGTGATAATGGGATAGACATTTACTACTATTTCTAATAATATTTCGATTCGTATCCAATGCCTAGAAATGATTCGTATCCAATGCCTAGAAATAATTCGTATCCAATGCCTAGAAATGATTCGTTTCAAATGCCAAAAAATGATTCGTATCCAATGCCTAGAAATGATTCGTATAAAATGACTAGAAATGATTCGTTTCAAATGCCAAGAAATGATTCGTATCCAATGCCTAGAAATGATTCGT
>JACJUY010006017.1:36294-54423 GCA_014220935.1 Platorchestia sp. MABIK | reverse complement strand
CTTAATGCTCAGGGAAAGAAAATACCTCCCGAAGACAAGAAAGAGTGACTAAAGCCCGTAATATACAATAGTATAATTTTGCTAGGCTGTTCAAAATTTACAGATATTGTTAGGTTCTCACAAATTAAAATCTGAGGTAAACTATAAGTTACAATCAGTGGTTGGCATTCGGATCAAGTGCAAACGGTACATGTTGAGGAGAACACAACAATCGATTTTCAAACTTTGAATGTTTGCATATGGATAATGAAATCAAAATAAACAACTTTTCATCTATACACTTTCCGTCGCAAATGAGTTTTTAACGATTTATAGCAATGATGTAAAACTTAACTAATCTAACCCAACCTAACGTAACATAATGTAACCCAATGTAACCTAACCTGCGAACATTCGCGTGCATTCGAGCCTACGGAACAGAGATCCTGCTATAGTTCTACGATTTTTCCCGCGTAAAAGACTAGAATTTCGATAATGTCATGATTGCACCACGACGTTTAAAAAAAACGAAAATTTGAAGGAGGACGCTCCATTTGTTTCATTAGTTGAAACCAGCTTTGAGGAATGTCAATATTCGTGCTGGCGAATATTCATATCAGCCTCTTTACATCCGAACACGAACACAGATGGAAAGTTGGCAGATTTCGGTGTTTGTGTTTTCGATTGTGCTGGAAAACTCCGAAAACAAACTTTTCTTCAAACAATGAACACTCGCTTGTTTATGTATTGTGGTAGGTGATTTTGCTAGAGAATTACTTGGTTTCTATGCTTTTTTTCCCATCTTATCGATTTAATTATGTTTTTGGTGAAAATCAAGTTCATTGTAGGGCGGCACGGATATTAATTTACCAAAATGAACTACGTAACGGTGTTATTTCATGTTATTCAGATATGATTGAATGTGTAAGTAGGTTTAGATTTAATTGATGTGGGAACAAGGGCGACGTCCAGCCAAATGAGTTGTCTAACGTCGATATCGGGAAAGGTTCTTGTATTAGATTATCACTCCAATTATCGAGAATCGATGTTCCTATTACGAGTATGATTCAATGCGTCAGAGTCAAACGTAACCGCTTGTCCGTGGAATTAATCCGTCCTAAAATTATAAAGAAATTATCGTGTAAAGCCAGACATGAAAAGGGCGCTACCTCTTCGAGGGCGCGCGAGGGCGTCATTGGGACCGTGATTCTGACTGAGAGAGGGAGTGTCCTCTGCTGGCCTGCCCTCCGGGATCGGGTTTGGCCTATCTTGACGATTACGTGTAACATGTGTTTACTACATATATCTGTTAACGTACATTAATCACGGAGCCCATTATAATCATCATTACAGAATCCACGAACGAGATAAGTGTCTAATCATATACTTGAAGTGTAAAATAGATGCGTTAAATTCGCTTTGATGTATCGGATAATTTTTCCGTCGCTTAAATGATTCTGTATCTATATTTTAGGTAATAGAATAATTGATGTGGTTCAAGTCATGTAAATTCCCCATTAAGGATGGAAATAGATTATCGTAAATGTGAAGATTGCACTACCAAATATAATTGATTAAATAAACATAAATTACTAATCATGATGTGGACGTTGAAAAAGTCTCATTTAATTTTGACATCTCTCATTTAATCTTTTTTTTTAAGAATCTCCGTAAAAGCGGCACACCGCTTGACAGATCGAGATTGTTGCCCTGGCGAATATCACTGATGATGCCAAATTTTGAGCGTGTTTGCTGTTGGCTTATTGAATTTGAGTAAACTTGTGAGTAATCGATAATTTTTGATGACCTCGTGTTATCTCGAATAACATGAAAAAAGCTAACGAGAAGAAGGCTTCCTCATTGAATGTGAAATGCTCCGGTGATAAAATGAGGTCTCTAACCTGCTGACTTTACAAAAAAAAATTCATGCGTACAATATTTCCTTAGTTTTAATATTCTAATCAAATTACGCGCCTTAGTACGTAGCACAAACATGCTTGATCACACTTCTAATTTATCGCATCGGGAAATAAATGTTAGCTGAATATTGTCCATACTTTCATCCAATAGGAAAAAATACCATTGCTTATCTCATAGGATTTTTCAAGCCCTGTCATCTGCATTCCATGGGAAATCAATGGTAAATTGAAACTTATTTAAATTTGCCCCCTTCTATTTTCTCTATGGTTCTGTTTTCTGTTTATGCTCACCGTCTCATGAACGGGTAAAATCTGTTCATAAATCCCACGAAGGCAACTGAGAAGGACGGGCAGCGTGTCATCACCTGGCATGCAGCGATAATGCACTTAATTACACCTGTAAACTTTTTGTTCACGCACGGAATTTAAATGAATCTATCTACTATTGTCTCCAATCAATTAATTATATTTTTTATTTACATTTGTCAACCAAAAAAATATACAGATGAACAGTTTCTCACATCGCTACTGCTCGCTCATCCTTACCACGGGTCATAATTCATGGCTCTGAGCTCAGTGACAGCGACCGGCTCTTCCCTTCAGCTTCATAACTCCCTTTTATTCAACTACTTTAGAATACGCTATCTATCCCTTAGCGGGGTCTAAAATTTTAACGAAATATTTAAATTCGGAGAACTCCCATGGAAGAGACTGCATATCCATTTCATAAAAACTGAACACTCACAGCCATTTAAATTGATTGCGAAACTAAAGTATGTGAAAAGATGCAATCTGACTAGGTAAAATAACGTCTGAAATTTCTGCTATTATTTCATGCATATTTCTAACCCCAAACCTTAAAAGGTGCCATTATGAACAGTACCACCGCATGAAATACCTGTCAGTTTGCTGTTTGTATCATTCAGGTTTTACGTTTGTTTCTCAATGTTTTAAGGGATGCCATGGTGTAATTTGTCATGGAAATTCTTGAATGTGAGTTGGAAATAATTTATCATTGGAGAAAATTCAAGAAACATCAATTAAATTGAAGAACAATTTATAAGTATTCGACCAGTGATTAATGAACAGCATAATTTATGTTAAAAATTCGTAACTCTTTGAAGATGATTTGTGCATTGCTCTCAATAACTAAAATTTATTTCTATATCTTCAAAAAATGTATGAATTTGTATTTGTCGTTCCTTAGTTGCCGAATAAATTCTCGAGCCTTCATTTAGCGTTCATATTCATTAAGCATTGCAATGGGAATGTCTTTTTGGTGGGCTGCCTGTGTTATGTAGGCCGTCTTTATATTATCGGTCACGTTACTGACACTAATGTACTGACAATGCTTCGATCATCTTGTGATAATAATGAATTGAAAATGCTGCCGTTATCACGTCAATGGCATCGTTGATCGTGACGTTAATGGTTAGAGTTATATGATTACTGTTGATTTTTTTTTTTCTAATTTATTGTCATTAGTCCAGTGTTGGGCAGTTGCGCCGTAACAAGTTGCGGCCGCAATTGCGATCGCAACTTTTTCTGTTGCGGTTGCGGTTGCGCCGCAACAATTTTTGGAAAGTTGCGAATCTGTTGCGATAGCAACAATTTTCGACGTGTCAGGCCGCAACTCGCCACCGCAACATCCCGATGGTAATTGAATTTCTAAAATGACTTCAGAGTTTAATGCGTGTTTCATACTCGTTTGAAACTAAACTGTACAGAGTACAACCCCGTCTGGCAACTGTTTATTATTAGCATTAGGCGATACAGTAATACACATACACTTTGCTTACAGTATAGAAGTATATTTTCTGTAACTCATTACATAACCTCCAAGTAAATTTGTCGCTTCGTTCATCCAATTTAACACGCCAATACCATCGAGTGCTGCGGCCGAACGACTTTTCTCCTTAGGGAAAGAAATTTTGAGACCACGACGTGCTCGCCTTGTAGACAAACATTTTTGAAAAGCAACGTTGATCGTCATTACAGCACATTGACATTGTCACATTGAGATCATGAACCAGTATTAAATCTTGACAGAGGAACAACAAAATGCAAAGGGATATCATATATTACAGGAGCATACGCATGGTTTTTCTTTATTTGTCATAAAAGCTGTACAAAATGATCTGCACTTTTCTGTTTTCTTATTTGTATGCCATATATACGGAACTCCTATGAAAATATAGCTACTAGCTAGGTACCTTTCCAACATTATTATTTGAAAATGGAATTCATTTTATTGCTCATGCTATATTTACAAATGAAACGTTTGTTTCTTTCTCATTTTTTTGCAATATACAAACGGAACTCCTATGAAAATATAGCTACTAGTTAGGTACCTTTTCAACCTTATTATAATTAGAAAATGGAATTTATTTTATTGTTCATGCTATATTTATAAATGAAACGTTTCTTTCAGTATCTTGATATTTCATTCAAAATCAAGAAACTGAAAGATCGTCCACACATTTACTCGATCCATTAATTTTTTTACTAGAACAATGCACTATTTTGAATATCTTAATATTATTTCTGTACATAGCAATATATACGTAAAATAAAATGAACAATATTTCATAAAATTATATCTAATAATGAAAAAGTTGCGGTTAGAGTTGCGGTTGCGATCGCAAATTTGATTTTTTCAAAGTTGCTGTTGAGTCGCAATTTTTTTTGTGGTGTTGCGATTGCGGTTGCGCCGCAACATTTTGAAAGTTGCGTGCCCAACACTGGGCATTACTATTATTATACACAACATGACTTCTGGTTCTGATTATCATAATATTGAAACTACAACTCAAAATATTTACTACCTATAATACTGTGTAATCAAATTGTAAAATTAATTAATTAATAATACAATTGCCTTTAATTTCTGGCAATGAACTTCAGTTCCTTTTTCAGAATTCTGCGCAGTGCCCAACACCGTCAAATCCCGAAGGATCTAGCTATAACTGAGGTAATCTGACAGATCAGGGAAGCCGGTCCTCAGAGCTTGAGATTGAAAGAAAAGTAAGAAAAGAAAAGAAAAAAATTTTTATTTCCAATAAAGTATAACATGAAATGTTGATACATTGGTTTTCAAAACACCTTAACATTAACATCCTTAACTGAAAATAACACATTGGTATCGAAATACCCGAGTAAAATGTTGAATCAAGAAATGATTGACAGAAAAGCACATCAAAAATGAGTCCCTTTCCTTTGCCTAATCTGATTTTGACAGTGCATTTGAATACAAGTTACTAAGAGAACACAATCCTCGTAACGCTTAGTTGAAAAATGTATTCGTTTGTGCGCACTTAAATTGAAATAAAAGCAAAAATCGCGTTTGAATACCTTAACAAAGAGACCCTTAATTGCCATTCACACATAGTTATCGTAATACCCATGTTAATTAAGTGTTGAGACAAATGATTTAGATCCTTAATTGCTCTTCATACATGGTTATCGTAATACCCATGATAATTGTCGAAAACATGATTCGGAGAAAAGTACGAAAGAATGAGTTCCTCTTTGTCGCGTTAGTCGGATTCTGGAAATGCATTTAAAATACAGGTGACGAAGAAAAGCATAATTCATGTGACGCATTGCTGAAAACCCTCTCGTTAGTGCGTACTCGTACTGAATTATGAGCATAAGAACATAGGAACTAGTGATACGAGTGTGAGGGATTGATGTTAGAAGTAAAATGAACAGATTTGATTTACATTGCGTCTAGAACTATGAGGTAGACAGTCGGGATTTGAGACAATTTTTCACACGGACGTATCATCTAGTGTGCCAAGTGGAGAGCTTCGGAAAGAACATAATATTCACTCTAACAAAACAAGAATTTGTGATATTTCTTACGCTAATAGTGCTGGCGTAAAGAGTTCATCGGAGTCAAAGACATGAAAGGGATTGTTGTACAATGCTAGCCGTGACATTTTCAACATAGGTGGAGCCGTACAAAAAGTTAACTAGCCAAAATAGTGTTGTCATAATGTATTCACGAGAGTAAAAAAGTAAGAAGAACAATTCAAGACCAGAATATGAAGATTGAAAAATGATGTTCTTTAAAGTTGTTATTCTTCGAAACCTTGGCCCTTTTTTTAAATGTTTTTATGGAACGAGAAAAGAGAAAAAAGATGCTAAAGTACCCTCACATTAACATCCTTTCTTTGCGGTAATTAATTTAGTTTTGAAAATGCTAATAAATATAAGTAACTAAGAAAAAAAATCCCTGTGATACATAGTTGAAAACACTCTTGTTAGGGTGCGCGTATATTGGATTATCAGTCCATAACATTTGCAGCATAGCTGGAGCAATACGAAAAGTTAGCCACCGAAAATGATTTCGTCTTAATGCACTCACGGGCGCAGGAAAGTAAAAATTGCCGATGAATTACGTCGCACATTCAAATGTTTTAAAATGAGCGAAAAATGCTTTCAAATATCTTGAAATTTAGACCATGACTTGATTTCTACACATGGGGGCAGTAATACTTATACCGGTTAATTTCTAAACAAACAAATGGTTGGGAGAAAAGCACGTTTAAAACGCATTTCCTTTCTGTGCGTTGGTCTGATTTTGACAATGCATTTTATTGCAAGTGGTCCAGAAAACATTCTGCGTGTGATGCATTGTTGAAGACACTTTTTTTAAGTGCACTCCCAAATTGAAATTTGAGCTTACGAACATAGGGACTAGTGAGATGAGGGATTATTTTTGAAAGTAAAACGAGTAGATCCAAATTGTTTTTCGTCTTAGACTGAGGTTGACATTAGAGATAATTTTACATTGTTTCGCATCAACTAGTCAGCTAAATAACTGGCTCGGATAAAATGAAATATTTTACAATAACACATAAATTAAATTTCATATGCTACTAGCATTGGCACAAAAAAGTTCACCGGACTCAAATAGATGAGAAGGATCGTTGTCCAATACCAGCCATAACATTCGCAACACTCCTGGGACAAAACAAGAAAGTCAAAACAACCTAAAATAGTGTGGCCAAAGTGTACTCAAAGAGTGTAAGGGACGGCACATTGTCGCACAATATTAACTAGAGCATTTTAGGAAGGGAATAAGTTCTACATATATATATATACACACACACACGCATAAATATATATATATACATGCACAAATATACACATATACATACATAGGAGCGTCACATGTGAGTACATACATAAAACCAAGACAAAGTAAAGAGATTCAAGTAATAGGTGCTGAATGCAGGAGTGATGTGAACGGTGGAGAAATGGTCCGTTACCAAGCATAAAATGTCCTTTTTTAACAAACGAGAGGTAGTCTAACTTCAAGTTGTGGCTCATAAGCACGTATGAATTTTCAATGCAGTGGCACTTTTACGATTAGTGAATCTGCCTCGCTCTATTAACCTCCTTAATCCATTTACGACTGTAAACATAAGGTAAGTTACAGTTCTATTACTGAATCGCTTATATGGGGAATATTACCCCTTCCAAAATATACGTATATGTACTATTTTCGCAACTAACACCCAGTTTGAAATCTTGTACGGGACACCAAAACTGATGATTTGCATAAAACAAGTGAAACAATCAATTTGAAGAGGGTAACTCTTGTAAAATAGTGAACATTGTCAAGGTAAAANCGGGAACCGCCGGTCGGGGGTGTTGCGTGACGGGGTTCAGGCAACACAGCGCGAGTCAAAACTCAGCAACAAACAAACATCGGCATCTACGGATGCTTTATTTCCAATTCAAGCCTGATATATATCACCTTGTACATTGATTTTTCAAATGCCTGATAATTAACAGGACGCCATGACGCTTTCCCCCGGTCAAGACCGGTACCCATTTCAGACACCTGGATAAAGTGGGGTGCTTCGAATTTTTCTCTTATACCCAACGGAGAAAATCGCCACCGATCGACAACATCCACAGTGATCTCTGCAGTGTTACAGTCGTGTTGGAAAATGTTTTTTCCTGCTTCATACCCAAGTGAGGTGATTCAAACTCTCTCTGAAGAAAGAGAGGAAGTTTGTTCATACCTTTTTCCTTACATATTTTGTTTTTAAAAATCCCGTTTTTACCTAAGTTTCCCACCATAAGCGATAGAAAATTTTATCAAATCACATGGAGAGGGACACTAATGCAGATTGCTAACGTTTGTGAAATCATGACAGGGCAAAAGAAAGAAAGAAAGAAAACCAGTTCGCATCCAATAAAGTTGAAAAAAATATGTCACATGTTGGATTTAAATTTTTTTAAATATAATAGTCCTTAATTGCTAGACAAACTACCCGAGATACACAATAGCTTTTTCAGGAGTTTATTATGTACTAGTAAGCACGGCTCGCCAAAAATGACGGGATTCAATACCTTTCTTGTACAAACTTTCTAGACTTGGATGACTAACAAAAATATCTATCCTAACAGTACCCGTGATAAAAAATATTATTGTACTTGCGCACTGGTGAAACTCGTATCACAGATACGGTCATCGTGGTTATCTTTATGATCATGGCAGAGAAATGGAAGAAGCGGACTCAAAACCAATAAACCATGGGTATTGTTAGGTAGTAGCAGGACCCTTGGAAATTCCTAGGTGGACCCGTGTAAAAATTGTCAATATTACCTAACCTAATCTGACCAAACCTATCCTAAACGAACACTTAATTAAGCTAGGTGAACCCATGAGCATCTATGCTAAGCTAACCTATCCTAACCTTTCCTATCCTATTCTATCCTATCCTATCCTAACCTAACCGAACATATCCTAATAAGATGTCAAACCTTTCAATGCATGTAAAGGCAATCTTTTAATGTTACATTGAGGAATTCGGTATCCATGATACCGCAAACTTGAACGAACGCGTAACGAATACCAAGCTAGTAAATATACATCCTGTATCTTAAGAAGCGGACACCAAACAAATATATAAACAACACACAACGGGTATTATTACGTTAAATGAAACATAGACGCTTTTTTTCCCGTGGATATTTTATTCAAGGCAAGATCACTGAATCCTCATGAATACCTTAAATACTACTGGAGAATGCCTTGGAAATGCCTTAGAACGAAAGTAGAAAAGACATCAAACACTCATTAGAAACAGGCTGAAATTCCGTCTATAATGATTTTCAAATAGTGAGAAAAAGTTAGCCAAAAATAATGTAATACAGAACAGAGCACAACAGGCACTCGAAAATAAATAAACAAACACACACGCAGAAAGGAATTTCAGAGCTTGTTCATCATACGATGAGTGAGATGATTTGTTTATGAATCCTGAGCTAAGGTTACGCTAATCTTAAATCATTTGTTTACATTTCGGGATACAGAAACGTGCGACGCTCACTGGAATAGCAGTAGATCTCTTTTGAAGAGGAGAGGCAGTGTACTAATAACATCTACCCTGATTTCGAGTTGTTTCCTATTGAAAGGTCAATACTAACCTATCGAAGAGCGTTAAGCGAATGTAATCTAAATGGCTTTCAGATTTTTTTTTTGAAAATGTGACATTTCATCCTGCAACATCAATACTACGACTCTATAGCTCAGTGTAGTCGAAAAAGAGAATAAGGAAAAAGCTGTACAAGTAAAGAATTACTCCGGAAACGTAAAATAATTAGCTAGTTTGATATTTTTTGAGAGAAATTTCATAAAACTCATTTAAAATCCAAACACAACAAAAACATTTTAGATTTTAGACTCTTGTATGTACTTAATATTCGCATACAAGTAATCATATTGCATATGCATTATACAGATATGTCTTGATTACTGTATGATGAAATGAAAAGATAAGATAATTAGCACTAAAAATTTCTGGCTTCTTTTCCAGTACGTACCGCAGTTTACACTTATTGTGTAGACGCAAGATAGAGAGCTATTTTAGTTTTGAATTCTCTAAGTGTTTGAGGGGTTTTGATGCTCTGGGAAAGTTTATTCCACAGTAAGGCGCCTGATACTGACCGAGCTTTCAGCCCGATGTTAGATGAACGGTATTTGATTAAGACATCACGTCTCCTATTCGGCTTTAGGTTGGTGACGGTAGGGGAATGGAATTTCACTATTTCAGCATTGCTATGAGGAAGATATAAAGAGAAGAATACGTATGTGGCTTTGTGCGCCAGAAACCTCTCCTGAATAGGAGCCCAGCCGAGCTTATTCAGGAGAGGTGTTACGTGATCATTCTTTTTGAATTTACCTTTGCCTTCAACCATAGCTGCAAAATTCATGCATTTTTGTAGATCTTTTTGAAGATATTTCGGTATATCCCCCCATACCAGGCTGCAATAGCCAGTACGTGATAAGGCCAAGGATTGGATGGCCAATAATCTAGATTCTTCGTCAAGCATACTTTTTATACGATAAAAAAACATTAAAGTCCCGTGAATTGTGTTGCAGGTTTTATCAACGTGAGATTTGAAAGACATGTCTCTATCGAACCAAAATCGATAGACAACTTCAACAAACCTACTGTTTGCTTGATAGGGGAGCCTACTAAAAATCAGTATTTTACTGATTCATGTATTTAGATATTTCTATAAACTTGAATAGACTGGAGTAGAGTAGATAAGGGAAATTTTACAAGAAAGGGCAGAAGGACTTTTTCTCGGGTTGCTATTCTTTCACTTCAACATATAGCGCAGGAATTCCGAAGGATTCTCTAATAGCATTTAAATTATTTATAAGTTATCAGCCATCTCTCTGTTTATAAAGAGATGATATTTTGACAAGATATGAAATTTTGACTGTTTCTATCAATAACATAATAAGCCCACGACACTGCTGTAGTACGCACGCCTCGTATGGTTTATCTATCAATTTAGAACCTTTATTTTTCAAACATTTTCAAAATCCAGTGTGTTGTAATACATCTCATATGTCAACTTGTGGAGATAAACGTTTTTTCTTCTTTCTTTTCTACGATTGTAGCCTCCAGACCTGTAAATAAACTGTTTTTCTTCTTTCTTTTCTATGATCGGAGTCTTCAGTCCCAAATTACGCTGAGGCACCAGAGGGAGAGTTACGGTCGCATTTACAGCTATCAATATTCAATATACAGCTATCAATATTCAATGTTCAGTTATCAATATTCAATATACAGCTATCAATATTCAATATACAGCTATCAATATTCAATATACAGCTATCAATATTCAATATACAGCTATCAATATTCAATATACAGCTATCAATATTCAATATACAGCTATCAATACTCAATATACAGCTATCAATATTCGCTCACACGCGCTAACGTATTCGCAACCACAAATGAAATTGACTCCTTCAGTGCCACGTGACACCGATATTTGACAGTTTTTTATAATTCCCAGAAACCGTAGCCTTTATATATTGTTTCCTTTTGTTGCACGTTGACTCTCTTTTTGAATGAAGAACCTTTAAAAATATCATAACCCAATGTATTGATCTGACATTTTCTAAAAACAATTCATATAATGTTCCATCATGTAATATATCTCTCAGAAATCGCAGTCAGAACTCGATTTGACACTTCAAAATATATTTAATTTTTTCGAAGAATTAGCCAAGAATAGTTTTGGACGATTTTTTTTCGTATTCACAAAACCAGTCGAGGCGATCGCTCCGGCAGCTGGTTCCAAATCTTGGCAATTCTAACTATAAAGGAGTTAAAGGATTGAGGTATTTTAAAACTGCAAATCCTTGACCACAACACGCTTTAGAAAAGCTGGCAGATTGTGCCTATATTTATTTTTCACACAAATGAGATTATTTCAACAGAAGGGATAAGTCAGATTGGCAATGAATAATTATAATTTTCTGTTTAAATTTGATGGTTTGTTCGTGAGGGAAGACTCGGCTTCACAACAAAACTGCGCCTCCATTTAACTTGCATATGCAGCGAAAACGTTTGGCGGGCCGTCGTGGTAGGCCTGAGACAAATGTGCCAACATTTACGCCAGTATTGAATATGTAATCAACTGTAATGATAATATTCATGTGGCTAGTGTTCTTTCTTATTAGAACTTGTGCACACGACTCCTTCAAAATGACGGGATTCGATATTTCCTTCAGTCAAATCCTCCAGATGTGGATGCCCAACAAATTCATCCATCCCAACAGTACCCGCCATTAAAATATTCTTGTACTTGTGCACTGGTGAAACTCGTATCACAGATACGGTCGTTCACTCAGATGCCCATCGTGATAACATGGCACAAATTATGCACAAAACATAAGAAAAAATTTATTGATGACATTTAGCGGACCAGTTTCATGACATAAGGATAGGGTAAATAACATGGGATAAAAATAATCTAATGCTAACTCAGTGTTTATTTGATTTCGTAATCTCAGTCAACTCGATATTTAGAGATAAATAACCTAACATTTTGGTACAGATTAAGTTGACATTGAGTAGTGATAAATTCACTATCACACAAATTTATAGCTACGTCAAGTTGTTGATGTGGGCGCTGTGGTACAGTGGCTCGCTGTGGTACAGTGGTGAAGGGATCGGCCTTGCATGTTGGAGGCCTGGGTTCGTATCCCGGCACTGGCGCGGCGATTTTCCCCGTTGGGTATAAGGGAAAGCTCAGGCACAATACCCCACTCATCCCAGGTGTCGGAAATGGGTACCGGCTCTACGGGGGGAACCGTCATGGTGTCCTATATATAGTGTTAGTTATAAGACATTTGAAAAACCAATGCTTAAGATCATATGTATCAGGCTTGATTGGAAATAAAGCATCCTAAGATGCCGATGTTCGTTCGTTTTTGTGTTGCGTGGGGACACGTCGAAAGACGGTACAAATTTACTTTAGTTACCCAATGTCAGGGGCGTTGCAACTGCTGTGAGGTGATGCCAGTTCAACTCTTTCGTAAAATAAAATTTCACTTCACAAAATTTTTCTTAATACTTAAAATAGTGTGCAATCAAATTTATTGAATAAGGATTGCTCAAAAAACTCATAAACTTTAATTTATATAAAAAATAATCACTAAAAACAATGGTCAACTAGTGAGCACATATATGGGTTGAGTAAAGTTAAGTAATAGCAAATAATACGTAGTTTAAATTTTGTTAGATTTTGAGCTCACGTAGGAAATATATATGTGACTTACACGAGTGACGTTACTGATGTATCCTGTGACTGGAATACGTGACGTACACGCGCAGGTGTGTAATGAGTGTAAATCTGATGGTGGCTTCTCTACCTCATCGTTGAGGGCGTATTGATACTCTGTTACATCTGGCGTATATCTATTTAACTAGTGCACACGTGCTGGTCGGCATTAATCTGAAGAATTTCACCCCTTCTTTCTTGAGTTGAATTCTCTCGTGCCACTGAATGTTGTCCAGCGCTATGACGAAGAATTTCCTCGCTTCTTTCATGTGTTCAGCTCGCTTTAGCTACTCGGTGTTGCTCTGCATTATTCCGTAGAATTTCCAATTCAAGGGTCAATTTAGCTCTAGCTTTTCGTTGGAGAGCGACATTGCTTCGTCTTGCCATTTCGCGTCGTTCATCCGATCGTCTTCGATGTTTTTCTTGCTGTCGAAGTCTTGCTGCTTCTCTCTTGCGGTTGGACACATTTCTATCTTTGGTGGCCTCTTTTGCCGGAATTTTATTCTGAAATGTCGTCTATTGTCTCTTCGGAGCTTTCCAAGAAAATCACAATTTCGAAAACAATAACTCAAGTTCCAAAATCTTGGGCCTTATACCCAGTGGTAGCCAGTTTACTGGTCGAACGAATTTAAAACATTTCATTTTGCATTATCAATTGAAAATATCAAAGCGACATGATGAATTTCAACAAAAAAAGCTCTATAGAAAATTTCTATTCTAAAAATTAGCCGATTGCGTATTGTGGATACCATAATCAAGAGGGGGTCACACGGACGGAGGGACGGCCGCGGCTACTTTTATAATAGTGATGTACCGGATATTATCTTTAGACAGTGTGCTCAACACGCGTTATTGAAATGGCCTCCTCGGAAGTGTAACCTGGACAGTAACCTGAACTAGGAATATACGGTAACATGGATACAGTACCACAGTAACGTGGACTAAGAATAAAGCATGTTTTATTCCAGTCAAGCCTGATCCATATAATCTTTTACACTACTTTTTGGTACCCATTTCCGACACCTGGGTAGAGTGGGGAATTGAGGCCGAGTTCCCTCTTTTCCCAACGAGGCGAATCACCGGGTGGCGCTGCCGGGATTCGAACTGAGACTCCTTCCCGTGAAGGGCGCGGCTTTTAACTACTCGGCCACGGTGACCACATAGGGAGCATCTACGTCTATAACCCTTTCGAAACACATTCTACATTCTCCAAGGCATTAATATACACCATTTATAGCTTCCGATATCGATTCTCCTGTGTGTATCTTTGTTTTTTCCGTTAATGAAATCCCTAACAAACCTACCAAATGTTAAAACATGCAAAGAATAATAGAACCACACTATAGGAACGAAGCGAGATAACGTAATCGTGAGGATTATGGCAACTGCTCCCCAAAGGCAATGCAGTTGGGACTTGTCTAGAATTCACTGTTGAATATGACAGACAGGCTATCAAAATTTGTGAAAGAAACGAATGAAATAGAACCCAACATTTTTCGAGGAAGATAATAATGTTTAGAAGTCAATATGTGTGGAGTGTGTGGTCAAAGTATAATCAGTGCAACGCAAAGTAATACAGGAAACCACAGTTGGGTTCATTTTTTTCAATTTTTATTGACAGATTTCAAATGACCCAAATTTAACACATCAATTAGTTAGATTGAATAGACAGTAGAATAGCAACTCACGGGCATTGCACTAGTAACATTAAAAGATGGCCTTTACATGCATTGATATGTTTGAATTGGACCAGGATGTGTTCGTTTAGGATAGGTTTGGTTAGATTAGGATAGGTTAGCATAGGTTAGGTCACATTGACACAATTTTTGCACGGGTCCACCTAGGAATTTCCACGGGTCCTGCTACTACCTAACAATACCCATGGTTTATTTGCTTTGAGTTCGCTTCTTCCATTTTCTTTGTCATGCTCATAAAGATAATCATAATGACCGTCTCTATGATCCGAGTTTCACCAGTGCGCAAGTACAATAATATTTTTTATCACGGGTACTGTTAGGATAGATATTTTTGTTAGTCATCCACGTCTGGAAAGTTTGTTCAAGAAAGGTATTGCATCCCGTCATTTATGGCGGACCGTGCACACTAGTACATAATAAACTCCTGAAAAGGCTATAGTGCATCTCGTGTGGTTTGTTTAGCAATTAAGGACTTTTATATTTTAGAAAGTTTTAAATCCAACATGTGATGTATTTTTTTCAATTTTATTGGATATGAACGGCTTTCTTTTTTCCTTTCTTTTTCTTTTCTTTTTTTTCTTTCTTTTTCATTTCTTTCATTCTTTTTCCTTGTCATAATTTCACCAATGTAAGCAATCTGCATCAGTGACCCCTTTATATTCTTTGTAATTTGGTAAATTTTTCTATCGCTTTTGTCGGGAGACTTAAGTAGAAACGGGATTTTCAAAAAACGTAAAATATGGAATGAAAAAGGTATGAACAAACTTCCTCCCTTTCTTCAGAGAGAGTTTGAATCACCTCACTTGGGTATGAAGCAGGAAAAATCATTTTCCAACACGACTGTAACACTGCAAAGATCACTGTGGATGTTGTCGATCGGTGGCGATTTTCTCCGTTGGGTATAAGAGAAAAATTCGAAGCACCCCACTTTATCCAGGTGTCTGAAATGTGTACCGGTCTTGACCGGGGGAAAGCGTCATGGCGTCCTGTTAATTATAAGGCATTTGAAAAATCAATGTACAAGGTGATATATATCAGGCTTGAATTGGAAATAAAGCATCCGTAGATGCCGATGTTTGTTTGTCGCTGAGTTTTGACTCGCGCTGTGTTGCCTGAACCCCGTCACGCAACACCCCCGACCGGCGGTTCCCGAAACACAAGTTTAAGTAACTTGTATCACATATTTCCCCCACAGCTCCATAGTTCTGCAATGCAATTATGAGCCACGCCTCAACAATCCTAAAGTTATTTTGGGAACGGTCATTTTACCTTGACAATGTTCACTATTTTACAAGAGTTACCCTCTTCAAATTGATTGTTTCACTTGTTTAATGCAAATCATCAGTTTTTTTATCCCGAAGAAGATATTAAAAGAAGTGAGTCATTAGTCGATTATACTGTTAAATTTTGGTAGGGATGATGTCCCTAATATAAGTGATATAGTATATGATTAACTATTTAATAAGTCCTTGTAGTTGGAAACGACACAGGGAGGTTTCTAGAGTGGAGCAAAATCACTGATCGTAGAAGTGCCTCTGGATTGAAAAATTAACGTGTTTATGAGCTACCACTTGTAGTTAGATTTGCTTTCGTTTGTTGAAAAGGGATATCTTATGCTTGGTTACGGATCATTTCTCCACCATTCCACATCACTCCTGCTTTCAGCACCTATTACTTGTATCTCTTCACTTTGTCTTGGTTTTTCACCTTCCTCAATTTACCGATTCTATGTTTCTATGTATTAATGATCCTGAGCAGTAACACACCTTGTGCATAGTTCCCGCATTCCCTGAACTCTTCACGAAATGTTGCCTCCATCTTACTTATTTCCGAATATCTTTTTCGTTGTAAAGGAGGCTGAAAATAACTTATAACTCTACAACAAATTTCTCGTTCAAAAAAGTACTAGTTACATAAGACCTGTTTTGGAGTAGAAAGAATGCCCTGATTCTGAATCTGATCTTTATTCCTCCTCACTAAGCTCTATTTTCCTTTACCATGAACCCTATTTTATTATTAATGTTATTGTTTATGAATGCGAAACACACCCCTGTTAGTTTAAACATCATTTGTCCTTCAAAGCATTTTGTGTGGTGAGTGATCTGCTCTTTTAATATTCCAGCCAAGGAGGAGTTCAGAAGTAGTCTACCAACATACCAGAGTCACATTTTCCTTCGTATCGGTGCCCCATCACTGAAATATCCCGTTGGAATCTCTCGCCATGTTCAACAGTCACATCTCAAAGATTCTTCGCTAAGAACATCCAAGTGAAAATGGACCAAATAAAATTGTAGGGACATGTCATATCCCATATCGTGATAGTGACTCAGCAGATCATTCACAACTTGCGCTTTTGAACGATGTTCCCCCAGGAGTTACCACAAACTTTCGTGACTGATTCAAAGGCAATCTCCTCTTTTCTTTTGAGAGATGTGATGAAAAATTCATCAAGTACAATTTTTCGACGTTTAGGACCTATGAAGATATCTTCTTTAATTTTAGAAAGACTTAGATAGGATAATTTTTCCGCAAGACATGCACATCCTTATTATCCAGCCCCCCAGTCACGAGATTAACTAAGGATCATTCAACAAGATCCCTTTCGTATTCCCTTAAAACCAAATTCAACTTATTGATTTCAGTGCTGAAGTAAGGGGAAATTCAACACCTTGCTCTAGGTAAGACGTGGAGCAGAGTTCAACATCTCTTTCAGTGATGACGTAAAATAAAGTTCAGTAGCCTCAGTGAATTTCAATCATCAATAAGATTCAACACTCAGTTTTCATCAATAATTAGGAGCAAATTCAAGAGCATGGCCAATAATATTGGGAAAATTCAACACCCTTCCTTTGGTGACGGTTTTCTGTGAAGTTCAACACACTTCATCCAACAACAACATGAGGTAAAATTCAATAGACTTGTTAAAAGCTGCCTCGACTTCAGAGGTGGGGAGTGTTTCCAAGGATAAGGATTCCAGCGATACAGAACTTGTCATAATCAGCCTTTTATTGCAACCATTAAAAATCCCTGAGAGAGAAAGGCCTTGTTAATACAAAAATATTGCAAAATATACAGTTTTAGAGGTTGACACATTCAAAGATGGTGTAGAGTACGAATCATAAATTTAAGATAATTACGTATAATACAAACACAAACCTAACTCAAGAGAACACGGGCACCCCTGCAGCAGGTCAGTCAGCACTCATGATATTGTGGGTGTGTCTCAGAGCCATTCTCTATGTGTGCATCCCAGTGGCACACTCATATATAGTCAATTTGAGCCAGTCTTACTCAATTTAACAAAATTCAACACAGCACCAGCACCCAGCACCCAGCACCAGCATCAGAACCAGCACCCAGCACAAGCACCCAGCACCAGCATCAGAACCAGCACCCAGCACCAGCACCCAGCACCAGCACCA